>CANTUR010001902.1:0-79540 GCA_947683625.1 Mallotus nudiflorus
TAATATTTAATATAATATACACAATAAATATGCACCGCACACTTATTTTAATAATATATACACACATATAAATATATACACACTTAATTAATTAATTTTAAAACTATATAATATAATATAATATAATTTAGTTAAATAAACCCGAATTTTAATTTAAATGCATGTACATATATATTTTTTATTTGACACTCTAAAATCATGCATGAACTCATGCAAATTCACTAAACCACTTAAAATAATTAATATTTAATTATTTACGTTGTAATTTTTCCGAAAATAAAATTTTCGAGAAAATTTTACGTAAAGGACTTAAAAAAATAATTAAAATAATTAAAAATGACTTTAATAAATAACAAGCTAATTAAATAATCAAATATATATATATAAATTATTAACACTACATATCCCGATGCAGTTTAAAATTATTTAAAAACTCGAGATATTACATTAAGTAAGCCTGTATGGCTAGTGAGATACTTGTTTAAGGTTGCAATTATTTTAGGGTTCTATTTGATCCTTCATTTAAATAAATGTTTTATGCAATTATTATATATATATAAACAGATTTTAGCATCTCTGTTAAATGCCTATATATATTTATAGATGCTTGATTGTATATAACTTAGATTACATGTATATATATTATAATAATTCACTCAGTGAGGTCTGACTCCCCTCAATAATTTTTTTAAGAGATTCCTCATCATCAGACCTCAATAGTAGACTTCTCCACTAGACTTCATTAGCCCTGGCTAGATTATGTAATTTATTTATTTGAACTTTTATTGTTTTCTAAAAAACTGCAATAGTAATGTATTGTATCAGTAAAATGTTATTTTAGTAAAAGACCTATCTCTGAATATTGTATGAATATTTTTATTTTATGAAATAAAAGTTAATTATTTATTTTTATATTGATTTAAATTTTAATTATGGTATATTTTTATCTATTTATTTATTGTATATGATTTTATTTTTAAGGCTTGCTATGGGTTCCAGATTGGAAAGAATTCCCATTCCCTAGTGCCGGTCATGACTCTCCAGTTTGGGTCATGATATGCTTAGACAATTACTATAAGGAGAATGACAAATTAAGGCAGCAGTATGAGTCTGAATCAAAATGTAGTTTGCCATATATAGATACTGATGGCATAGAAGATTATAGCGATACTGATACTGATTTTGTAAAATATCTTCCTTTTTGTTTACCAAAGTGTTGTTAATGTAGTATAAACAAAATATAATTATTATATTATATATCATGAAATACTTGTTTATTAAAGTTTGATTTTTTAGAAACAATGTCTAGACATTATGGTCCAAGCACTATTTTCAGGGCCACCAGATGTTGTCGGGCTCTAGATGATGACTTTTTATATCCGTTAGATCCAACCCAACATGATAGTCATGGTGTTTTGGTTAAAATGATTAAAGAGTGGAATATCATGAATAATAAGCTGAAGCATTGTGTGAAGAAACCATAGAACTAAAAATACGAGTTCTAAAACAGCGAGCAATTAAAATGACACACAATAATATGGCTGAAATATGCAATGTCTATCAAATTAGAGAAGAGAATAATTGCATAAAAATATGATTGAATAGGTATTTCTTTCGTTAGCGTGCACAAAAGTTATTTAAAAATGGTGATCAATGATAAGCTAGCATTTTTTATTCAATAGCGCATTCACATGAATGCACTTTTGATATTAAAATATCAAATGATGAAACATAATATAATAAGACATATTAAATGTAAAAATTGTTGAACTAATGTCACTACTCTTCATTTTACACTTTGTCACGACCCAAACTAGGAGTCATGACCGGCGCTAGGGAATGGGAATTCTTTCGAATCCGGAACCAGTAGCAAGCCTAAGAAAATAAAATCATACAATAATTAAATAAAAGTATGACCGAATTAAAATTTTTCTGAATCAATAAATAAAATAAATACTCCAAATCCTTTTATAAATGAATACATATTCGTACAATGTTCAAATACAAATTCTCAGAGTATTTAATATCCAAACAAAATAATACACTTCCAATATAATAACACTACTACTGCAGTTTTTAGAATACAATTTAAAGTTCAGAATATACATTTGTATAAAATAGCCGGGACTGAAGAACACCGGCGAAGAACTCTACAACTAAGGTCTGACGATATGGAATCTCCTGAAAAAAATAATTGAGGAGGGTTAGACCTCACTGAGTGAATTATTATACTATATATACATGCAAACTAATCCATAACAATCAAGCATTCTTATATATATATATATATATATATACACACATACACACATTTCACACGAATGCCAAACTTTGCTTTTATAAATATACTAAATGTAGAAAATGTTTGTTTAAATTCATGACGGATCCATATAACCCTAAATAATAACAACCTTAAACAATCCCATCATCACTCTAGCCATACAGGCTCACTTGATTCCAAATAGAACACTTATTCCAATCTGGACAGCAAACTAGCCCCGAGACACTAAGTCGACCGAGCTTCAACAGTCTGGCTATCAGTGTGATTGGCCCCGAGACACTTGGTCAATCGAGCTCCAACAATCACACTATCTATCACCTCACATCTCAATCAACCCAATAGATCATTCAATTCACTTATGGACAATAGACTGGCCCCGAGACACTAAGTCAACCGAGCTCCAGCAGTCCGACTGTCAGTGTGATTGGCCCCGCAATCACACTATCTAACATACCATTAATCTTAGTCAAATCAATTAAATCAATTATAATCACCCAATTTTAACTCTCACTCAATCCTTATCTATCGTACCGGTACGTACACGGTTCTAGTGCTGCCCACTAGGAAACACGTTCTATTGATATCCTTCACTTCGAATAAATCATTCATTCGAAAAATAATTAAGGTAGAACAATATTCATAATAGTAAAACCAACCATATATATATATACCAAAAATATACCTAAAATATACCCAATATATTTCAGGTATATATATATATATATATATACATATATGTCAAATAAAATATGAAATAAACTAAAGATAAATCATTAATATAGTTAAAAACAATTTAAATGAGTAACAATAATATAACATGCATTATCTTAAAATTATACTTAAATATGCAAAAGATATACCCTAAGTACTCAAATCATTTAATAAACTATTTATGTATAAATATTCATTTAAATATGTGTTTGTGTTTAACATATATTCACAAATATACTAAAAATAAATCTAATTATCTAGCATGCATATATCAAAAATAAACCCTAAATATCCCACTAATGTGTTAGGTTTAATTTAATAATAAAACATTTATTTATTCGAAAATAAATAAAAAATATACCAAAAATAAAATTAAAAATAATTTAAGTGTAGGTTTATAATTTAACATGCAATTATTTAAGAATAGACCTAAAATCTATTGAAACTATATCTAAAGTATACTAATCATTTAATAAAATAATTATGTCTAAGTGTACATTTTAAAACATGTGTATATTACTCAAATATATTAAACCTAAACCTAATTGTTTAATGTGCATATATCAAACTAACATGCATAATTATTTAATATGCATATATATAAGAATGCAACCTTAGATATACCAAAAATATTATAATTTAAATCATTTTTTAAAACATACAATGAAAATGAAAAATTCTAAATAATGCACCCTATATGCAGTGCATATATATACAGTATAATAACTCACATGTTAGCGCTCCACGAGACAAACTCGGCGGGCCTGATCCGTTAGGCCTCGATCTCGACGCAACTAAACAAACAAATGACAACATGAAATCAGAATAAATTTAACGAAAATTCTAAAGACTCGATCTAGAATTTTAGACACAGATTTAGAATAGGAATTTGACCGGACATCACGTTTTATGAGAATTCTACCAAAAATCCGGCAGAACCTCCCCTGTAAAACGGACATCTCTCTACTCAAAGAGTAGAGCCGGTCCTGCAAAGAAATATACTTCGGAATAAACACAGAATTACAACCAAAATCCCTCGGTCAGACTCCAAACTACAATTCACCGACCGAGGTTTACAATTCACAGAATATTTATAAAATACCAAAAATGCCCTTATATAATAAAAATACATTTTATAAATCCAAATTACGTAATTAACCCTAAAACATACTAAAAATCAATAAAAACCCATTTATTTAGAAAAATAGTATATTATATATAATTTGAAAATAATTTACGAAAAATAGTTTTAATTAGTTAAAAATACTAAAAATTTGTAGAAATCATTTTTATACCCTAAATAACTATTAAAACCAATTTAATTACATTTTTAACCAATTTAGTATAAAATTACCAAAATACCCCTATATATATATATATTCACTATAAATTTTCAAAAATTCACCAAAAATCATATAATTACTCAAAAATTAATTTCTCAACATATAATTCAATAATATCAATAAATATACTCAATTTACCAATTTATTTCAATTAAACACATAATTAACCCTATTTTTCAAAATTACATAAACTTAATAAATTCCAAATAAATACATAAAAATTCACAAAAATTACAAATAAATTTCTATAATTCATTTAAACTCCTATAATAACCATAAAAAATAATTTCATAATTTAATTAATTAATTTTCGAAAATTAAAAAATAATAATTAAATAATTAAAAATTCACAAAAATTAAAATAAATTCCAAAAATTCTAAAAAAATTATATCATGTAGATTAAGCTTCCAGGAACAAAGTTTGTGAAAGAAGTTTTCATGAATCAATCCAATTGAAGCTAAAAAAAATTTGAAACCCAAAATGGCTGATTTGAAGAAATTGAAACCTAGGCAATTTTAGACCAAATCAAGTGAAACAAAGCTTGGAATCACACTCACCAGAGCTCAAGGAGAAGATAGAGACTGACAACATCGAATTTGTAGGCTGGAAAGTGCTTGGTCGGAGCTAAGTTGATTTTTGGCTCCTTGATGAAAATCCGGCCAAAACTCGCCGAAAAAGAGTGTTTTAGGTGGTGGAAATGGCTGGAGGTGGAGGAGGAAGGCTGAGGGGCATAGTAACAGTAAGAAAACCAGCTTGAAAGTGGCTGGAAATGGTGGAAATGACATTGGGAAGAAGAAGATGCAGGAGGGGCAAAATCGTAAATAAGGCAACTTTTGTTTTTTTGTTTTTTTTTTTGTTTTTTTGATTAAAATTTGTGTATATATGTATATATATATATGTATACACTATATTATAGTAATATATATATATTCCCACACACAAATAATACTCACCACATAAATATTTTAATATATTTAATAATTTATACACTTAAAATTAATTAATACAAAAATTAAATAATAAAATTAAGAAAATTAATTAAGCTCTAATTAATTTAAATAAATACACATATATACATTTTATTTTAGCACTTTAAAATTATATATGAGTTCATGCAAATTCATAAAACTAGTCAAAATAAATAGTATTAAATTATTTACGTGTCAATTTCCCCAAAAATACAATTTTTGGGAAAATTTTACGTAAAGTACTTAAAATAATATAAAATAATTAAAATTAGCTTTAAACAAACAACAAACTCAAAAAATATCATAAATATATATACAAAAATTATTAACACTGCATATCCCGATGCAGTATAAAAATATTTAAAAATTCAGGATATTACAGTCTTCCCCCCTTATAAGAATTCGTCCCCGAATTCTAAAAAGAAAATTACAAGATCAAGAAAGAAAGAGATATGGGTAAGAAGCTCATATCTCAAATTCAGTCTTTTACGTAAGCTCTTTTACTTTGTTGCCACGTCACGAAACCTTGATCATCTGAATCTAGTTTGAACATAACTATCGAGCTTGATAATTTACAATCTCAACAGATTCCTTCTCAAACTTCAGATCTTCATTCAGTTCTATATTGTTCAACAAGTGTCATCACACCATTTTTTTTAAGACATCTTTAAAATTATAGTCTTTGATTTGAAACTCCATATCTCTGCATCTAGGATCCATATCGCTCTTCTGATCACAGCAACTTTCTCTACTGTATTTTGAACCATCTCATATCTAGTTAAGACTTCTTTCCATAAAAGCTTCAGGTGGTGTCATTCCAATACTGCTATGGTAGCTGTTATTATAAGCGAATTCTATAAGTAGCATATAATCAACCTAGCTACCTTCTAGATCCAAAACACACATCTTCAATATACTTGTCACGACCCAAAACAGGGGCCATGACCGGCGCTAGGGAACAAGAATTCTTTCGAATCCGGAACCTGTAGCAAGCCTAAAAATAAAATAAAACATGCAATAGTAACAATAACAGTAATATATATATGGAGCGGAAATAAAAATCATAAATATAATAATAACATTCTCATCACTGGATTTAAATCAATTCTCATCTCATATATATATAATCTTTCAGTACAAATCCAGCTTCAATATAATACATCTCTTTAAATAAAATACATGAAATCTCACACTTTAATTCACAACTACTGCAGTGTCTAGATTATAATAAAAATAAGACTCAAGTAAATAGTTTACACAAAGAAGCCGGGGCGGAAGAAATCCGGCGTATCGACCTGCTTCTGAGGTCTGAAGAAGTTGACTCTCCTGAAAAATAGTCAACGGAGGGGAGTCAGACCTCATTGAGTGAATTACTATAATATATATACATACACACTAGATGATAATGCATACAATCAACAGTATATATATATAATATATATATACAGGCAATTACACACAGATGCAATAAAATCATTTTATATATTTTCATTAAAAATCATCTTTTATGAAGGATCATATAGAACCCTAGAATATCGCAACCTCAAAAATAGTGTTAGACAACACTCTAGCCATACAGGCTCACTTAATCCAAAATATCCACTTAATCCATTTAGACAGTAGACTGGCCCTGAGACACTAAGTCAACCGAGCTCCAGCAGTCTGACTGCCAGTATGATTGGCCCCAAGACACTTTGTCAATCGAGCTCCAGTAATCACACCCAAACCATATCTCACACATCAATAATCACATTCAATCAATATCCATAAATAAGTTAGTAATATAGCCTAAATACTATAGGCGTATCGGTACGTACTCGGTCCTAGTGCTGCCCACTAGGTAGCACGTTCTATCGATATCCTTCATTAATAATATAAATCATTCATTCAAAAAAATAAATGATGCATGAAGTTCAATAAAATAACAACATAAACCATATATATACTAGAAATATACCAAAAGTAAACCAGGTATATTTCGAGTATATATATGTCAAATGAATTCAATCAAATTATAAATTAAGTTGGAAATATATTTAAAAACATTTTAAATATATTTTATTTACAAAACATGCATATAATTTAATATAAACCAAAAATATACTTAAATACAAATCATATTCAGGTGATCCAGTCCTACATGATGACGATGACCTGGGCTTAGTTTTGAGAGTGATTTATGAGGAGATTCTATCCAGAGCCGCTTCGTTTGAGTTATCATCTCCGATTGACCAGTATTTCTCGTGGAGATCGATCTATAGAGGAGTACACCTGAGAGTTTCTCCGTCTGGGTAGATATGCATAGGATCTGATGCGAGATCAGTATTTTACGATCACTACTTATGTTACTGGTTTGGGTTCAGCGTTTGCTGGTATGCCTACAGCAGGCCGTACTCTGGAGTCTGTGATTGAGTTAGCAAAGGAGATTGAGCTGAGGCTAGTTAGGCAGGGAGCGATGCCTGATTATTACCAGCTAGGAGTTCAGTCGAGTGGATTGCAGGCTACTCCGTACTCTAGTTTTCATGTTGGTTCGAGTAGTCAGTAGCGAGGTCCGACTCAGCAGAGTCAGAGACAACAGCAGTGAGTACATCAGAGCAGTAAACATGGTCATGGAGGTCAGCATAGATCATTCAGATTCGGGTCAGGTGCTTTGAGCAGCAGTAGTGGTTGCAATTCTGGATCAGCTACCAACGTTTGTCAGACTTACGGTAGAGTCCATCAGGGACCGTGTTATCTGACACCATTGACATGCTTCAGATGTGGGCAGACATGACATTTTGCCAAATTGTGTCCTTACTCCGGGTATCAGCAGCCACATATTCCGTGATTCCCACAGCAATCGATTACTAGTACTGCATCTGTGCCATTTCAGTTACCACCAGTTCAGCATCAGAGTTCCACTCAGCTTGTTCCATAACAGAGTTATGGTAGAGGTACTAGAGGAGGTGCCAGAGGTGTTGGCCAGGCTTCTACCAGTCAACAGGGAGGTCGAGGTCAGGCCAGAGTTTTCCATCTTACTCAGTAGGATGCTCAAGCATCTAATGCAGTCGTGGCAGGTATTATTTCTGTTTGTTACCTGGATGCTTGGGTTTTATTTGATCTGGGTGCCACGCATTTGTTTATTTCTCCTATTTTTGCTTCTAAATCTTGTTAGCAAGCTTCGAGGATGGCTTTTCCTTTGTCCGTTGCCACTCCTCTGAGCGATTCCTTGGACATCGATATTGTTCTTTCTGGTTGTCCAGTTCTCGTGGGAGATAGAGAATTACCCGCTGATTTGATATTATTGGATGTGATGGAGTTTGATGTTATTTTGGGAATGGATTGGTTATCTCAGCACTATGCAGTGGTAGATTGTAGGAATAAAGAGGTGACTTTCAGAATTCCTGATGAAGAAGATTTTAAGTTTGTTGGTGATAGGAGTTTAGCACCTCAGAATCTTATTTCTGCTATTATGGCTAGGAAGTTGTTGAGGAAAGGTTGTTAGGGATATTTGGCATTGGTTAGGGATACTTCAGTGGAGAAGTTGTCACTCACAGATGTTCCTGTTGCTTGTGAGTTTCCTGATGTTTTTCTTAAGGAGTTGCCAGGTTTACCACCTCACAGAAAGATAGAGTTTTGTATAGATGTGGTTCCAGGTACTACTCCTGTATCTATGCCACCCTACAAAATGGCTCCTGTAGAGTTGAAAGAGTTGAAGGAGCAGTTGCAAAAGTTATTGGATAAGGGTTTCATCAGACCTAGTGTTTCTCCTTGAGGTGCACCGGTCCTGTTTATGAAGAAGAAGGATGGTACCCGAAGACTGTGCATTGACTACAGAGAGCTGAATAAGGTGACAGTGAAGAACAAGTATCCTCTCTTGAGGATAGATGACTTGTTTGACTAGCTACAGGGTGCACAGTTCTTTTCTAAGGTTGACTTGAGATCGGGTTATCATCAGCTGCGGATTAGTGAAGCCGATGTTCCTAAGACGGCATTCCGCACTAGATATGGCCATTATGAGTTTCTGGTGATGTCTTTTGGTTTGACTAATGCACCAACAGCTTTTATGGACCTGATGAACAGGGTATTCAGACCATATTTGGATCAATTTGTGGTAGTCTTCATTGATGATATACTAATTTATTTAAGGAGTATGGAGGAGCATGTATATCACTTGAGGATTGTACTACAGACACTGAGAGATCATTAGCTTTATGCTAAATTCTCGAAGTGTGATTTCTGGATGGAGAGTGTTTCTTTTCTTGGACACGTAGTGTCTAAAGAAGGTATCCAGGTTGATCCACAGAAGATTGAGGTAGTGTCTGAGTGGCCTAAACCTACTTCTGTTACTGAGAATTGAAGTTTTCTGGGTTTAGCCGGGTATTATAGGTGGTTTGTGCAGGATTTTTCCAGAATAACAGCCCCTATGACTCACTTGACTCAGAAGAATGTTAGGTTCGAATGGTCAGAAGCGTGTGAGAATAGTTTTCAGTTGTTGAAGGATAAGATGACCACATCGCCAGTATTAGCTTTGCCGAATAGTGTGGATAAGTTCATAGTTTACTGTGATGCCTCTAGAATTGGCCTTGGTTGTGTGTTGATGCAAAATGGAAGGGTGATAGCCTATGTTTCGAGGCAGTTGAAGAAGCATGAGCAGAACTATCCTACACATGACCTTGAAATGGCTGCAGTGATCTTTGCTTTAAAGATCTGGAGACATTATTTGTACGGGGTGACTTGTGAGATATTTACTGATCACAAGAGCCTTAAGTACATTTTTCAGTAGAGACATCTGAATCTGAGGCAGAGAAGATGGTTGGAATTGTTGAAGGATTATGACTGTGAGATATTATATCATTCGGGTAAAGCTAATGTGGTAGCAGATGCCTTGAGTAGAAAGTCCTCAGGCAGTCTTGCTCACATCAGTGTTGAGAGAAGACCGTTAATCCAGGAATTGCATCTGTTGGTGGATCAAGGTCTGATGATGAAGATTAGTAGATCAAGTGGACTGCTAGCTCAGTTTAAAGTACGATTTGTACTGAGGGATAGGATTAAAGTAGCTCAGAGCCGAGATCCTATTCTAGAAGAGCTTGCAGAGAATGTCAGAGCAAGGAAGTTCACTGATTTCACACTCGATGATGACGGTGTGTTGTGGATCAGTGGTAGATTGTGTGTTCCTGATATGGATGATTTGAGAGAAGAAATCTTAGAGGAAGCACATTCTATAGCCTACAGCGTACATTCAGGTGTTACTAAGATGTACCACAGTATCAGAGACTTATACTGGTGGGATGGATTGAAGAAGGATGTCGCTGATAATGTTGCTAAGTGTCTGACGTGTCAGCAAGTGAAAGCTGAGCATCAGAAGCCTTCTAGGAAGCTTCAGCATCTTCCTATTCCCGAGTGGAAGTGGGAAAGGATAGCTATGGATTTTGTGGTAGGTTTACCTCGTTCTAAGGATGGATACGAATCCATCTGGGTGATTGTAGACAGGTTAACGAAGTCTGCACATTTCCTACCTGTGAAAGCCACTTATTCCGTAGCTAGATTGGTGAAACTGTATGTGAAGCATATTGTGTGCCTTCATGGAGTACCTGTGTCCATTGTGTCAGACAGGGGTTCAGTGTTTAAGTCTCATTTTTGGCAGAAGTTACAAGAAGCGATGGGCACTAGGTTGGATTTCAGTACTGCTTTTCATCCTCAGACAGATGGTCAGTCTGAGAGGACGATCCAGACACTGGAAGATATGTTGAGGATGTGTGTCCTGGATTTGGGAGGTAGCTGGGATGATCATTTGCCACTCGTTGAGTTTGCATATAATAACAGCTACCATAGCAGTATTGGCATGGCACCGTATGAGGCTTTATATGGAAGGAAATGTAGATCCCCTTTGAGTTAGGATGAGATTGGTGAGAGAGCTTTGACTGGACCTGAGATGGTTCAGGATGCTGTAGAGAAAGTCACCGTGATCAAGCGAAGATTAGAGACCACAGTTAGCAGACAGAAGAGTTATACGGATCCTAGGCACAGAGATGTGGAGTTTCGGGTCGGAGATTTTATTTTACTGAAAGTATCTCCGATGAAGGGTGTGATGAGATTTGGCAGGAAGGGTAAGTTAGCACCGAGATATATTGGACCGTTTGAGATTCTGAAGAGAGTTGGCACTCTTGCATATCGGTTGGATTTGCCTCCGAGTATGTCGCAAGTGCATCCGATATTTCATATCTCGATACTGAGGAAGTATATCTCAGACCCTTCACACATGTTGCAGCTCGACAGTGTAGAATTGAGTGAAGATTTGACGTTTGTGGAAGAACCTGTGGCAATCGTAGACTATCAAGTTCGACAGTTGTGGTCGAAGCAGATTCTGATGGTCAAGGTTCTATGTCGTAGCAACCGAGTTGAGGAGCATATGTGGGAGACTAAAGCTGAGATGCGAGCTTCTTACCCGTATCTCTTCCCTTCTTGATCTTGTGATCATTTTCTTTCTAGAATTCGGGGACGAATTCTTATAAGGGGGGGAGACTGTAATATCCCGTATTTTTAAATATTTTTATACTGCATTGGGATATGCAGTGTTAATAATTTTGTATATAATTATGATATTTTTACGAGTTGATATTTATTTAAAGCTTAATTTAATTATTGTATATTATTTTAAGTGCTTTACGTAAAATTTTCCCGAGAATTCTATTTTCGGGGAAATTTTCACGTAAATAATTTACTATTAATTATTTTAAGTAGATTTACGCATTTGTATGAGCTCATATATATTTTTAAAGTACTAAATAAAGTGTATATATGTGTGTATTTATTTAAATTAAACTAGGGTTTAATTAATTACCCTAATATTTTTATTATTTATTATTAGTTTTAATATTAGTTAATTAATTATTTTTAGTGTATAAATTATTAAAATATTAAATTATGTGTGTGTGGTGAATATTTATTGTCTATATCATATTATATATTAAAATAATATAAAGTATATATATACATACCTATACATATATAATATTTATCAAAAATCAAGATTTGGCAAATTATCAATCTGCCCCCGACTCCTCTTCACCATCTCCGATCGCCCTTCTCACCAAACCACCATCTGTCACGCCATTTTCTCACTGTCGGTGTGCCTCCCGGCGTGCTACCTCCTTCCCCAGCCTTCCCCCGCCGCCAGCAGCGCCCTATTCCATCGAGGTTTGGCCGGAATAAGCTCAGGAAGCCGAATTCATTCTTACCGTCGATCACGACGTTTTCGGCCACCATTTTCGACACCGCCAGTCTCTTTCTTCTCCTTGAGCTCCAATGAGTGTGATTCCAAGCTTTGTTTCACTTAAAATGGTCTTGATTTGCTTAGGTTTCGATTTTGGTAATTCGGCCATTTTAGGGTTCTTAATTTTTTTGAACTTCGAATTGATTGATTCATGAAAAATTCCTTCACAAATGTTGATCCTAGTAGCTTAATCTACATGTTTGAATTTTTGTAGAATTTTTGGGAATTATTTTCATTTTTGAGTATTTTTAAATATTTTATTATTATTTTCTAATTTTCAAAAATTAATTAATTAAATTATGAAATTGTGTTTTAATATAAATATAGGTGTTGAAATGAATTATAGCAATTTATTTGGAATTTTTATGAATTTCTATGTATTTATTTTGAATTTAATTAGTTTATGTAATTTTGGAAAAATTAGGTTAATTGTGTTTTTAATTGAAATTAATTAGTTAATTGAGTTTAATTATTGATATTATTGATAAATATATTGAGAAAATTAATTTTGGATAATTATACTATTTTTGGTGAATTTTTGGAGTAATTTTAGTATATTTATATATATAGGGGTATTTTGGTAATTTTACCCTAAATTGACTAAAAATGTAATTAAATTGATTTTAATAGTTATTTAAGGTATAAAAATAATTTCTACAAGTTATTTAGTATTTTTAACTAATTAAAACTATTTTTCTTGAATTATTTTCAATTATATAAATAATATACGATTTTTCTAATAAAATGAGTTTTATCGATTTTTAATGTGTTTTAGGGTTAATTATGTAATTTATACTTATAAAATATATTTTTAGTATATAAGGGTATTTTTAGTATTTCTATATTGTTTTGTGAATTGTAGACCTCGGTCGGTAAACTGTAGTTTGGAGTTCGACCGAGGGGTTATGATTGTGATTCTGCGTCTATTTTTCGAAGTGTGTTTCTTTGCAGGGTCGGCTCTACTCTTTGAGTAGAGAGATGTCTGTTTTACTAGGGAGGTTCTGCCGGATTTTTGGTAGAATTCTCGTAAAACGTGATGTCCGGTCGGATTCTGATTTAATTCTGTGTCTAGTAATCTAGACAGAGTTTTTAGGAGTTTTCATTAGATTTATTCCGATTCCTGTCGTTATTTGTTTTTTTAGTTGCATCGAGACCGAGGCCTAGTGGACTAGGCCCATCGGACCCATCTCGAGGAGCGCACTAATTGTGAGTTGCTATTCTATATATATATGCTTTAGGGTGCATGATTTAGAAATGCATGTTTTATTTTGATTAATTATGCATAAATAATTCAATTAGTATTTAAGTTTATTTTTAGTTTATTTTGGTTTATGTTTAGTTTATTTTCGGTATATTTTAAATTATATGCATGTTTTGCTAATAAATTAGGTTTAAAATGTTTTTGAATATATTTCCAGTTTATTTTATAATCTATCTGGATTTCTTTGATGTATATATACTCGAAATATATCTAGTTTATTTTTGGTATATATATATGGTTTATGTTGCTATTTTATTTAAATTCATGCATCATTTATATGAAAATATGTTTTATGTTTTAATGAAGGATATCAATAGAACGTGCTACCTAGTGGGCAGCACTATGAGCGAGTATGTACCGGTACGCTTATAGCATTTAGGCTATACTACTAACCGTTTGTGGATATTGATTGGATATGATTATTTGATGTGTGAGATATGATTTGGGAGTGTGATTGCTGGAGCTCGATTGACCAAGTGTCTCGGGGCCAATCACATTAACAGTCAAACTGCTGGAGCTCGGTCGACTTAGTGTCTCGGGGCCAGTCTACTGTCTAAATGGAATAAGTGAATGTATTTGGAATAAGTGAGCCTGTATGGCTAGAGTGTTGTCTAACATTGCTGCTTTGAGGTTGCGATTTTCTAGGGTTCTAGTTGATCCTTCATAAACAGTGATTTTCAATAAATATATAAAATGATTTTATTGCATCTGTGTGTAATTGCTTGTATATATATATATATATAATCCGTTGACTATTTTTTTCAGGAGAGTCATTGTCTTCAGACCTCAGTAGCGAGCCTGTACGCCGGATTTCTTCCGCCTCAACTTTATTATGTAAACTGCTCACCTGAGTTTTATTTTATAATCTAGACACTGCAGTAGTTGTAAATAAATTATGGTTTTATGTATTATATTTGTGTGAGTTATGTATTTTAAGAATTTGAATTGGATTGTATTAAAGAGTTTATTTATATATGAGATAAGGATTTAATTTAAATTCTGTGGTGGATTATTATTTTGATATTTATGATTTTATTCCACCGCATAGTATTTTACTTAATTATGTTATTATTGTTATTGCATGTTTTACTTTATTTTAGGCTTGCTACAGGTTCTGGATTCAAAAGAATTCTCGTTCCCTAGCGCCGGTCATGGCCCCTATTTTGTGTCATGACAAAGTTGGTACCAGAGCGGAGTTCTATGTCAGGGCTTAGTTGTGTGAGTCGTGGCCCTAGTTTTAAAGTTGTGTTTTCTTTTGGTAACTACTGCAGTGAATTAGGTTCGAGTATGTCTTGATAAGTATTCCTTGTTTTAGTTTTCTACATTATTCTTCCGTTGTCTATTTTGTCTGAATCTTTCCGTTTGTCTTTTCAGAATGAGGAGGCAAGCACGTGTCGCTCCATCGATTATTGAGGCTGAGGATGATGAGTCTTTTCAGGATGAGGTTTTACCTCCTGAGCAGCTAGTTAGACGTAGAGGTCATGGCAGAGGTAGACCTCGAGGAGCGGCAAGTCACCGTAGGCAGAGAGAGTTACAGGATGAGGAGCCTGTTGAGCCTGAGTTTAAGGATGTTCCGGTACCTCCAGTTATTTAGCTTGTTCAACCTGCCTATCAGCAGGGGTATGTTTGACCCTGAGGCAGCTCTATTCTATGCCAGAGTTAGCAGGATTGCATTTGATGGGACTTCTGATCCGTTAGATTTTCTGCACGTGATTGAGACTCGGACTCGGACTGCTCACACCAAATATCAGGCAGATCATGATCGTTGAGTTGTCTATCGAGGGACTAGCCCTAGATTGGTTTACACCCGAGAGTTTCTCCGGCTAGGTAGGTATGCAGAGGATCTGATGCGAGACCAATACTTCACAGTCACTATATATGTCATCGGATTGGGTTCAGCATTTACTAGTATGCCTATAGCAGGCCTTACTCTGGAGTCTGTGATTGAGTTGGCCAAGGAGATTGAGCTGAGGCTAGTTAGGCAGGGAGCGATGCTTGATTTTTACTAGCTGGGAGTTCAGTCGAGTGGATTGCAGACTACTCCATACTCTAGTTTTCATGTTGGTTCGAGTAGTCAGCAGAGAGGTCTGACTCAGCAGATTCAAAGGCAGCTACATCGGAGCAGTAGACATGGCCGTGGAGGTCAGCGTAGGTCGTTCAAATTTGGGTCAAGTGCTTCGAGCAGCAGCAGTGGTCGCATTTATAGATCAGCTGCCAGTGTTTGCCAAACTTGCGATAGAGTCCATCAGGGACCATATTATCTGACACCACTGACATGCTTCAGATGCGGGTAGACAGGACATTTTGCCAGATCGTGTCCCTTACTCCGGGTATCAGCAGCTACAGATTCCATAATTTCCACAGCAGTCGATTGCTAGTGCTGCACCAGTGCCATTTCAGTTGCCTCCAGCCCAACATCAGAGTTCCACTCAGCTTATTCCACAGTAAAGTCGTGGTAGAGGGTACTAGAGGAGGTGCCAGAGGTGTTGGCCAGGCTTCTACCAATCAGCAGGGAGGTCGAGGACAGGCCAGAGTCTTCCACCTTACTCAGCGGGATGCTCAGGCATCCAATGCAGTCATGGCAGGTATTGTTTCTGTCTGTTACCTGGATGCATGGGTTTTGTTTGATCCGGGTGCCACGCATTCGTTTATTTCTCTTGTTTTTGCTTCAAGTCTTGTTAGCAAGCTTCGAGGATGGCTTTTCCTTTGTATGTTGCCACTCCTCTGAGCAATTCCTTGGACACCGATATTATTCTTTTCGATTGTCCAATTCTCGTGGGAGATAGAGAATTACCCGCTAATTTGATCTTATTGAATGTGATGGATTTTTGATGTTATTATACGTATGGACTGGTTATCTCAGCACTATGCCATGGTAGATTGCAGGAATAAAGAGGTGACGTTCAGAATTCCTAATGAAGAAGAATTTAAGTTTGTGGGTGATAGGAGTTCAACACCTCAGAATCTTATTTCTGCTATTACAGCTAGGAAGTTGTTGAGGAAAGGATGTCAGGGATATTTGACATTAGTCAGGGATACTTCAGTGGAGAAGTTTTCACTCACAGATGTTCCTATTGCTTGTGAGTTTCCTGATGTTTTTCCTGAGGAGTTGCCAAGTTTACCACCTCACAGAGAGATTGAATTCAATATAGATGTGGTTCCAGGTACTACTCCTATATCTATGCCACCCTACAAAATGGCTCCTACAGAGTTGAGAGAGTTGAAGGAGCAATTGCAAGAGTTGTTGAATAAGGGTTTCATCAGACCCAATGTTTCTCCTTGGGGTGCACCAGTCCTGTTTGTGAAGAAGAAGGATGGTACCCTGAGACTGTGCATTGACTATAGAGAGCTAAACAAGGTGACGGTGAAGACCAAGTATCCTCTCCCGAGGATAAATGACTTGTTTGATCAGCTACAGGGTGCATAGTTCTTTTCCAAGATTGATCTGAGGTCGAGTTATCATCAGTTGCGGATTAGTGAAGCTGATACTCCTAAGACGGCATTCCGCACTAGATATGGCCACTATGAGTTTTTAGTAATGTCTTTTGGTTTGATAATGCACCAGTAGCTTTTATGGACCTGATGAACAGGGTATTCAGACCATATGTGGATCAGTTTGTGGTAGTCTTCATCGATGATATATTGGTTTATTCAAGGAGTATGGAGGAGCATGTATATCACTTGAGGATTGTATTGCAGACACTGAGAGATCATCAACTTTATGCTAAATTCTCGAAGTGTGATTTCTGAATGGAGAGTGTTTCTTTCCTTGGACACGTGGTATCTAAAGAAGGTATCCAGGTTGATCCACAGAAGATTGAAGCAATGTCTGAATGGCCTAGACCGACTTCTGTTACTGAGATTCAAAGTTTTCTGGGTTTAGCTGGGGTATTATAGGCAGTTTGTGCAGGATTTTTCTAGAATTGCAGCCCCTATGACTCACTTGACTCAGAAGAATGTTAGATTCGAGTGGTCAGAAGCTTGTGAGAATAACTTTCAGTTGTTGAGGAGAAATTGACCACAGCACCAGTGCTAGCTTTTGCCTAATAGTGTGGATAAGTTTACAGTGTATTGTGATGCCTCTAGAGTTGGCCTTGGTTGTGTGTTGATGCAAAATGGTAAGGTGATAGCCTATGCTTTAAGACAGTTGAAGAAGCATGAACAGAACTATCCTACACATGACCTTGATATGGCTACAATGATTTTTGCTCTGAAGATTTGGAGACATTATTTTTACGGGGTGACTTGTGAGATATTTACTTATCACAAGAGCCTTAAGTACATTTTTTAGTAGAGAGATCTGAATCTAAGGCAGAGGAGATGGTTAGAATTGTTGAAGGATTATAACTGTGAAATATTATATCATCCGGGCAAGGCTAATGTAGTAGTAGATGCCTTGAGTAGAAAGTCCTCAGGCAGTCTTGCTCACATCAGTATTGAGAGGAGACTGTTGATCCAGGAGTTGCATCTGTTGGTGGATCAAGTTCTGATAATGAAGATCAGTAGATCAGGTGGACTGCTAGCTCAATTTAAGGTGCAATCTGTTCTGAGGGATAGGATTAAAGTAGCTCAGAGCCAAGATCCTATTCTAAAAGGGCTTGCAGAGAATGTCAGAGCAGGGAAGTTCACTGATTTCACACTCGATGATGATGGTGTGTTGTGGATCAGTGGTAGATTGTGTGTTCCTGATGTGGATGATTTGAGAGAAGAGATCCTAGAGGAAGCACATTCTACAGCCTATAGCGTACATCCGGGTGTCACTAAGATGTACCACAGTATCAAAGACTTATACTGGTGGGATGGATTAACGAAGGATGTCACTGAATTATGTTGCTAAGTGCCTGATGTGTCAGCAAGTGAAAGCTGAGCATCAGAAGCCTTTTGGGAAGCTTCAGCCTCTTCCTATTCCTGAGTGGAAATGGGAAAAGGATAGCTATGGATTTTATGGTCGGTTTACCTTGTTCTAAAGATGAATACAATTCCATCTGGGTGATTGTATACAGGTTGACGAAGTCTGTACATTTCTTGCCTATGAAAGCCACCTATTATGTAGCCAGATTGGCAAAGTTATATGTGAAGCATATTGTGTACCTTCATGGATTACCTGTGTCCATTATGTCAGATAGAGGTTTAGTGTTTACCTCTCATTTTTGGCAGAAATTGCAAGAAGCGATGGGTACTAGGTTGGATTTCAGTACTGCTTTTCATCCTCAGACAGATGGCCAGTCTGAGAGGATGATCTAGACACTGGAAGATATGTTGAGGATGTGTGTCCTGGATTTGGTAGTTAGCTGGGATGATCATTTGCCACTCGTAGAGTTTGCATATAATAACATCTACCATAGCAGTATTGGTATGGCACCGTATGAGGCTTTGTATGGAAGGAAGTGTAGATCCCCTCTGAGTTGGGATGAGATTAGTGAAAGAGCTTTGACTGGACCTGAGATGGTTCAGGATGCTGCAAAGAAAGTCACCGTGATTAAGCATAAATTAGAGATCGCAGTTAGCAGGCAGAAGAGCTATGCAGATCCTAGGCACAGAGATGTGGAATTTCAGGTTGGAGATTTTGATTTTCTAAAGGTATCTCCGATGAAGGGTGTTATGAGATTTGGCAGGAAGGGTAAGTTAGCACCAAGATATATCAGACCGTTTGAGATTCTGGAGAGAGTTGGCACTGTTGCATATCGGTTGGCTTTGCCTTCCAATATGTCACAAGTGCATCTGGTATTTCATATCTCGATGCTGAGGAAGTATATCTCAGACCCTTCACACGTGTTGCAGCTCGACAGTGTAGAATTGAGTGAAGATTTGACATTTGTGGAAGAACCTGTGGCAATCGTAGACTATCAGTTCGACAGTTGCAGTCGAAGCAGATTCTGATGGTCAAGGTTCTGTACCGTAGCAACCGAGTTGAGGAGCATATGTGGGAGACTGAAGCTGAGATGTTAGCTTCTTACCCGTATCTCTTCCCTTCTTGATCTTGTGATCATTTTCTTTCTAGAATTCGGGGACGAATTCTTGTAAGGGGGGGAGACTGTAATATCCCGTGTTTTTAAATATTTTTATACTGCATCGGGATATGCAGTGTGTTAATAATTTTGTATATAATTATGATATTTTTACGAGTTTATATTTATTTAAAGCTTATTTTAATTATTGTATATTATTTTAAGTGCTTTATGTAAAATTTTCCCGAGAATTCTATTTTCGGGGAAATTTTCACGTAAATAATTTACTATTAATTATTTTAAGTAGATTTACGCATTTGTATGAGCTCATATATATTTTTAAAGTACTAAATAAAGTGTATATATGTGTGTATTTATTTAAATTAAACTAGGGTTTTAATTAATTACCCTAATATTTTTTATTATTTATTATTAGTTTTAATATTAGTTAATTAATTGTTTTTAGTGTATAAATTATTAAAATATTAAATTATGTGTGTGTGGTGAATATTTATTGTCTATATCATATTATATATTAAAATAATATAAAGTATATATATATACATACCTATACATATATAATATTTATCAAAAATCAAGATTTGGCAAATTATCAATCTGCCCCCGACTCCTCTTCACCATCTTCGATCGCCCTTCTCACCAAACCACCATCTGTCCACGCCATTTTCTCACTGTCGGTGCCTCCCGGCGTGCCACCTCCTTCCCTAGCCTTCCCCGCCGCCAGCAACGCCCTATTCCATCGAGGTTTGGCCGGAATAAGCTCAGGAAGCCGAATTCATTCTTACTGTCGATCACGACGTTTTCGGCCATAATTTTCGACACCGCCAGTCTCTTTCTTCTCCTTGAGCTCCGGTGAGTGTGATTCCAAGCTTTGTTTCACTTAAAATGGTCTTGATTTGCGTAGGTTTCGATTTTGGTAATTCGGCCATTTTAGGGTTCTTAATTTTTTTGAACTTCGAATTGATTGATTCATGAAAAATTCCTTCACAAATGTTGATCCTAGTAGCTTAATCTACATGTGTGAATTTTTGTAGAATTTTTGGGATTATTTTCATTTTTGAGTATTTTTAAATATTTTATTATTATTTTCTAATTTTCAAAAATTAATTAATTAAATTATGAAATTGTGTTTTAATATAAATATAGGTGTTGAAATGAATTATAGCAATTTATTTGGAATTTTTATGAATTTCTATGTATTTATTTTGAATTTAATTAGTTTATGTAATTTTGGAAAAATTAGGTAATTGTGTTTTTAATTGAAATTAATTAGTTAATTGAGTTTAATTATTGATATTATTGATAAATATATTGAGAAAATTAATTTTGGATAATTATATTATTTTTGGTGAATTTTTGGAGTAATTTTAGTATATTTATATATATAGGGGTATTCAGTAATTTTATCCTAAATTGACTAAAAATGTAATTAAATTGCTTTTAATAGTTATTTAAGGTATAAAAATAATTTCTACAAGTTATTTAGTATTTTTAACTAATTAAAACTATTTTTTCGTGAATTATTTTCAATTATATAAATAATATACGATTTTTCTAATAAAATGAGTTTTATCGATTTTTAATGTGTTTTAGGGTTAATTATCTAATTTCTACTTATAAAATATATTTTTAGTATATAAGGGTATTTTCGGTATTTCTATATTTTTTTGTGAATTGTAAACCTCGGTCGGTAAACTATAGTTTGGAGTCCGACCGAGGGGTTGTGATTGTGATTCTGTGTCTATTTTTCGAAGTGTGTTTCTTTGCAGGGCTGGCTCTACTCTTTGAGTAGAGAGATTTCCATTTTACTAGGGAGGTTCTGCCGGATTTTCGGTAGAATTCTCATAAAATGTGATGTCCGGTCGGATTCTGATTTAATTCTATGTCTGGTAATCCAGACAGAGTGTTTAGGAGTTTTCATTAGATTTATTCTGATTCCTGTCATTATTTGTTTGTTTAGTTGCGCCGAGACCGAGGCCTAGTGGACTAGGCCCATCGGACCTATCTCGAGGAGCGGCACTAATTGTGAGTTGCTATTCTATATATATATGCTTTAGGGTGCATGATTTAGAAATTTATGTTTTATTTTGATTAATTATGCATAAATAATTCAATTAGTATTTAAGTTTATTTTAGTTTATTTTGGTTTATGTTTAGTTTATTTTTGGTATATTTTAAATTATATGCATGTTTTGCTAATAAATTAGGTTTAAAATGTTTTTGAATATATTTCCAGTTTATTTTATAATTTATCTGGATTTCTTTGATGTATATATACTCGAAATATATCTGGTTTATTTTTGGTATATTTTTGGTATATATATATGGTTTATGTTGCTATTTTAGTTAAATTCATGCATCATTTATTTTTATGAATGTATGTTTTATGTTTTAATGAAGGATATCATAGAACGTGCTACCTAGTGGGGCAGCACTAGGACCGAGTACGTATTGGTACGCTTATAGCATTTAGGCTATACTACTAACCATTTGTGGATATTTATTAGATATGATTATTTGATGTGTGAGATATGATTTAGGAGTGTGATTGCTGGAGCTCGATTGACCAAGTGTCTCGAGGCCAATCACACTGACAGTCAGATTGCTGGAGCTCAATCGACTTAGTGTCTCGGGGCCAAGTCTACTGTCTAAATGGAATAAGTGAATGTATTTGGAATAAGTGAGACTGTATGGCTAGAGTGTTGTCTAACACTGCTTTGAGGTTGCGATTTTCTAGGGTTCTATTTGATCCTTCATAAACAGTGATTTTCAATAAATATATAAAATGATTTTATTGCATCTGTGTGTAATTGCTTGTATACATACATAATATATATATATATATATATATATATATATATATATATATATATATATATATATTGTTGTCGTATGCATTGTCATTTAGTATGCATGTATATATATTATAATAATTCACTCAGTGAGGTCTGACTCCCCTCCGTTGACTTTTTTTTTCAAGAGAGTCATCGTCTTCAGACCTTAGTAGTAGGCATGTACGCCGAATTTCTTCCGCCCTGGCTTTATTATGTAAACTACTCACTTGAGTTTTATTTTATAATCTAGACACTGCAGTAGTTGTAAATAAATTGTGGTTTTATGTATTATATTTGTGTGAGTTATGTATTTTAAGAATTTGAACTGGATTGTATTAAAGAGTTTATTTATATACGAGATAAGGATTTAATTTAAATTCCGTGGTGGATTATTATATTGATATTTATGATTTTATTCCGCTGCATAGTATTTTACTTAATTATGTTATTATTGTTATTGCATGTTTTATTTTATTTTAGGCTTGCTACGGGTTCTGGATTGGAAAGAATTCCCGCTCCCTAGCGCCGGTCATGGCCCCCTATTTTGGATCGTGACAAAGTTGGTATCAGAGCGGAGTTCTATGTCAGGGGCTTAGTTGTGTGAGTCATGGCCCTAGTTTTAAAGTTATGACAAAAAATATACCTAAGGTATACTAAACATTTAATAAAACAATTTATGAATAAATTCAATTAAAACATGAATATGTGTTAAAACATGCATTCTAAATGCAAAGTACATATAAGATAACAACTCACAGGTTTGCGCTCCTCGAGACTGGTCTGACGGGCCCTGTCCACTAGGTCTCGATCTTGGTACAACTAAAAAAATAAAATAATTACAGAAATGTAATAATCCTAGTTTTTAAATTATTTTATTTAATAAGCAGTGTTAATAAAATTTAAAAGTTATATTTACTTATTTACTATTTTGTGATTTATTATCATTATTTTATGTTTAATTGAATTTTCTACGTAAATATATTATTTTGGATGTTTAAATTCCACTGTGTATATTTATTATTTTTGAATACTATTATTTTAATAACGTTAATTTAGTGCATGGTTATTTTAATATTATTTTTTTAAGTACTAATATTATTTTCTTAATTGACGTGATTTTGAGTATTATTAATATTTTGAGTACATCATTATTATTTTATTTTTATTGATTTAAATTATTGATATTTATTATTTTTGATAGTGATATTTTATTAATATTAATTCTTAGTGCATTATAATTTTATTATCATTATTTTTTATTAATATACATTGGTATTATTAAATTGTTTAATAAAATGGTTTATATTAATGTTATTATTGAGTGTTATTTTATATTATATTGTGTGAGATTATGTGTGTGTATATATGTATATATATATGAATGAAATATTGTTTATTTTCGTGTGGTGGGAAATTTTTAAACATAAAGTAATATTTTTTTATAACCTAAAGTTTGATAAAAGTATATATATATATATACACATACACACACACACACACAATTATTTAGCAAAAGGAAAGAAACAAAATTACAGAACCCCTTCTTCCCTCGCGCGACACTGTCCCGACCTCCCCTGTCGATGTGCCCCTCACCAGACTGCCTCTCACTGCCATCAGCATCTCCTCCTTCCTCTGGATGCCAGCAACCACTGAGAGGGTTGTTGAAGTCGTGGGACAGCAGCAGCAACTTCCTCCTCGCACGAAGACCACCAACTACTGCTGCCTTTCGACGCAATGCCCAGCTCCACCATCACCACCACCTGCTGTCACCGGAGATGGCAGCAGCTCCAGCACTTGCAAAATCCCTCTATCCTTGATCTTCTTGCGTGGTAAGTTGTAATATTTTGTCAGGATATACAGTGTTAATAAATTTTAATATATATTTAATTATTTAATTATTTAATTAATAATTAATATTATTTATATTTATTTAAAGTTTTCTACGTAAAAATTTTCCTGAAACTCATTATTTTGGGAAATAATATTTTAAATAATATTTTATTGTTTAATGTTATTTTATTTTATTAAATTATATGGTTCCATGCATAATCATTATTTTGTGTACTAATATACATACATACATATATATTATTAGTATATATATATATATATATATTATTAGGGTTATTTTTTTATATATATATGTGTGTGTGTATATATATATATATATATGAGTGTGTGTGCAATTAAATGTGTGGTGTGTGAATTTTGTAAAAAATATAATAATGTATATTATATTATATAGTTTATTAAATATTTATTATAAAGTATTATGTGTAGATATACTTATATACATACAAAAATATCGAGAAACCCCCCCCCCCCCCACATCTCTTTCTCTCCCGATCACTCTCTTCCCTCACCCTTACCGTTTGTTTCTTTCGTTCACCAGCCGGCAGAGTGCCTCCCCCATTTGCTCACATCGTCGCCGCCATCAGCCTTCTTCTCTAGCATCGTTTAGTCCATTTGAAGTCGGAAACCCGCAATTTCTTCTCCTCTTTCGTTCTTCTTCGTCCGGCCACCATTCTTCGCGTTTCCAGTGTTGTTGGACTCTTGGAACTTTGAGGAGGAATCCAAGCTTCTTATAGCTTGAAAACATGATTTGGTAGGGTTTCTAACTTGATCTCATTTTCGGCCATTTTTGGTTTTTTAATTTTTTTTTTATTATTTTGGTTGATTCATGAAAAACTCCTTCATAAATATTATTCCTCTTAGCTTAATCTACATGTGGTAATTTATGTGGAATTTTTGGGAATTATTTTGATTTTTTGTGAATTTTTTATTATTTTATTAATATTTTCTAATTTTTGAAAATTAATTAAATAAATTATGAAATTGTGATTTATGGTGTTTATAGGTGTTAAAATGAATTTTAGAAATTTATTTGTAATTTTTTTTGAATTTTATATATTTATTTTGAATTTAATTAGTTTATGTAACTTTGGAAAAATTAGGTTAATTATGTGTTTTAGTGAAATTAATTGGTTAGTTGAGTATGTATATTGATATTATTGAATTATATGTTGAGGAAATAATTTTTGAGTAATTATATTATTTTTGGTGAATTTTTGAGTAATTATAGTGAATTTATATATAATAGGGGTATTTTGGTAATTTGACACTAAATTGGCTAAAAATATAATTAAATTGGTTTTAATAATTATTTGAGGTATAAAAATGATTTCTACAAATTTTTTAGTATTTTTAACTAATTAAAACTATTTTTCATAAATTATTTTCAAATTATATATAATATACTATTTTCTAAATAAATGAGTTTTTATTTGTTTTTAATATGTCTTAGGGTTAATTGCATAATTTGGAGTTTTAAAATGTATTTTGGTCAATATTTATGAATTTATAAAGAATTATCGATTTTTATAATATTTTATTAAAAATTTTATTTTATTTATTGGTAAAATAAGTATTTTCAGTATTTTTAAATATCTGATTTGCTATATTTTGATTATTCAAGGGTGTTTTTGGTATTTATGACATTTAAATGTGTTTTGTGTATATCTCATGAATTGTGAACCTCAGTCGATAGAATTGTAGTTTGGGAGTCCAACCGAAGGGTTGTGAGACCGTATATTCTTGAAGTGTGTTTTCTGTGCAAGATCGGCCCTACTTTTGTAGGGAGATGTCCGTTTTATAGAGGAGACCCTGCCCCGAAATTTCGATAGATTTCTTGTAAAACGTGACAACCGGTTTGAATCTAATTCTAAATTCTTAATTGAATCTGTCTATAGTAACATATAATTATAGAGTTAGAAGTTTATTTTGACGGTTATTACTATTTTATTTTTCTAACTGCGTTGAGATCAAGGCCTAACAGATCAGGCCCGCCGAGTTTGTCTCGTGGGGCGCTAATAGGTGAGTTATTATACTGTATATATATGCATTGCATATAGGATGCATTATTTAGGGTTTTTCATTCCATTATATGTATTTTTTTAAGTGATTTAAATTATAATATTGTCATGACCCAAAACAGGGGTCATGACCGGCGCTAGGGAATGGGAATTCTTTCAAATCCGGAACCCGTAGCAAGCCTAAAATAAAATAAAACATGCAATAGAAATAATAATAACACATTTAAGTAAAATATTATGCAGCGGAATAAAATCATAAATGTCAAAATAATAATCCACCATGGGATTTAAATCAAATCCTCATCTCATATATATAAATAAAATTTTAATACAAATCCAGTTCAAATATCTAAAGTACATATCTCACGACTTTATACAACTACTGCAGTGTCTAGATTATAAAATAAAACTCAGGTGAGTAATTTACATAGAGAAGCCGGAGCGGAAGAAATCCGGCGTACAGGCCTACTATTGAGGTCTGATGAAGATGACTCTCCTGAAAAAAATAGTCAACGGAGGGGAGTCAGACCTTACTGAGTGAATTACTACAATAGATATACATGCATACTAAATGACAATGCATACAATCAACAATATATATATATAATATGTATGTATACAAGCAATTACACACAGATGCAATAAAATCATTTTATATATTTATTGAAAATCACTGTTTATGAAGGATCGAATAGAGTCCTAGAAAATCGCAACCTCAAAACAGTGTTAGACAACACTCTAGCCATCCAAGCTCACTTATTCCAAATATATTCACTTATTCCATTTGGACAGTAGACTGGCCCTGAGACACTAAGTCAACCGAGCTCCAGCAGTCTGACTATCAGTGTGATTGGCCCCGAGACACTTGGTCAACCGAGCTCCAACAATCACACTCCAAATCATATCTCACATATCAAATAATCTTATCCAACCAATATCCACAAATGGTTAGTAATATAGCCTAAATGCTATAAGCGTACCGGTACGTACTCGGTCCTAGTGCTGCCCACTAGGTAGCACGTTCTATTGACATCCTTCATTAAAATATAAAGCATACATTCATAAAAGTAAATGATGCATGAATTGAATAAAATAGCAACATAAACCATATATATACTAAAAATATACCAAAAGTAAACCAGGTATATTTTGAGTATATATACGTCAAATAAATCTAATTAAATTACAAAATAAACTAAGAATATACCAAGGATATACATAAAAACATTTTAAGAATAATTTATTAATAAAACATGCATATAATTTGAAAATATACCAAAATATACCGAATATAAACTAAATAAACTTAAATACTAATTGATTTATTTATGCATAATTAATCAAAATAATATACGTTTCTAAATCATGCACCCTAAGCATATATATATATATATATATATAAAATAGTAACTCACAATTAGTGCACTCCTCGAGATGGGTCCGATGGACCTGGTCCACTAGGCCTCGGTCTCGGCATAACTAAACATACAAAAATAACAGACATCAGAATAAACCTAACAGAAAATCCTAGAAACTCAATCTAGAATATTGGACACAAAATCAAAATTAGGGTTCGACCGGACATCACGTTTTATGAGAATTCTATCGAAAATCCGACAGAACCTCTCCTGTAAAATGGACATCTCTCTACTCAAAGAGTAGAGTCAGCCCTGCAAAGAAACACACTTCAAAAAATAAACATAGAAACACATCCACAACCCCTCGGTCGGACTCTAAACTACAGTTTACCGACCAGGGTCCACAATTCACAAAACAATATAGAAATACCAAAAATATCCTTATATCATAAAAATACATTTAATAAGTAGAAATTGCATAATTAACCCTAAAACACATTAAAAACCGATAAAACTCATTTTATTTAGAAAAATCGTATATTATATATATATTTGAAATAATTTACGAAAAATAGTTTTAATTAGTTAAAAATACTAAATAATTTTTAGAAATTATTTTTATACCTTAAATAACTATTAAAACCGATTTAATTACATTTTTAGTCAATTTAGGATAAAATAACCAAAATACCCCTATATATATAAATATACTAAAATTACTCCAAAAATTCACCAAAAATAATATAATTGCACAAAATTAATTTTCTCAACATATTTATCAATAATATCAATAAATAAACTCAATTAACTAATTAATTTCAATTAAACATACAATTAACCCGATTTTTCAAAAATTACATAAACTAATTAAATTCAAAATAAATACATAGAAATTCATAAAAATTCCAAATAAATTTCTATAATCCATTTCAACACCTATAATTACCATAAAACACAATTTCATAATTTATTTAATTAATTTTCGAAAATTAGAAAATAATAATAAAATATTCAAAAATACCCAAAAATCAAAATAATTCCCAAAAATTCTACAAAAATTCACACATGAAGATTAAGCTAAGGGGAACAAAATTTTTGAAGTAATTTTTCATGAACCAATCAATTCTAAGTTCAAAAAAATTAAGAACCCTAAAATGGCCGAATTACCAAAATCGAAACCTAAGCAAATCAAGACCATTATAAGTGAAACAAAGCTTGGAATCGCACTCACTGGAGCTCAAGGAGAAGAAAGAGATTGGCAGTGTCAAAAATGGTGGCCGAAAACGCCATGAACGACGGTGAGAAGAGTTTCGGCTTCTCCGGACAAAATGAGCTTCTCGACGTCGGAAATGGGCTCTGCTGGCGGCGGAACAACTGAAGGAAGGAGGTGGCACGCCGGGAGGCACACTGACGGCAAGAGAACGGTGTGACAGTGGCCGGATTCGCGTGAGGGACAATCGGGGAAGAAGGACAAACTTCAATGGCAATTTCGTAAATAACTCAAACTTTATTTTTTTGTTTAATATAAATGTATATGTATATATATATATACTTTTACACTATATATTAAACTAATATAAACTCACACACATTAAATATACACCACACACATATAATTTAATATTTTTAATAATTTATACACTAAAAATAATTAAATAATATTAAAACTAATTAATAAATAATAAAATATTAGGGTAATTAATTAAACCCTAGTTAAATAAATAAATACACATATATACGTTATTTAGTACTTTAAAAATATATATGAGTTCATGCAAATCCGTAAAATTGTTTAAAATAATTAATATTAAATTATTTACGTATCAATTTCCCCGAAAATGCAAGTCCTGGGAAAATTTTACGTAAAGTGCTTAAAATAATATAAAACAATTAAAAATCAAGTTTAATTAAATAGCAACTCATAAAATATCATAAATATATACAAAAATTATTAACACTGCATATCCCGATGCAGTATTAAAATATTTAAAAACATGGGATATTATAAATATTTTTGGTATATCTAGGGCTATATTTTTGTGTATATATGCATGTTATTTTGATATATGCACGTTAAATAATTAGGTTTATATTTAACACATTTTAGTATATACACATGTTTTAAATGTACATTTAGTCACAATTATTTTATTAAATGATTGGTATACTTTAGGTATAGTTTTGGTATATTTAAGGTTTATTCTTAAATAATTGCATGCTATATTGTGAACTTACACTCAAATTGTTTTTAAGTTTATTTTTGGTCTATTTTGATATATATTTCCTAAATAAATGCATGTTTTATTATTAATTGAAACCTAAAACAGTAGTGGTATACTTAGGGTTTAATTGTGGTATATGCATGCTAGAAAATTAGGTTATTTTGGTAGAATGTGAATATAAGTTAAACCTAAACACATATGTAACTTAATATTTACACATAAATGTTTTATTAAGTGATTTGTGTACCTAGGGCATATCTTTTGTATATTTAGGTATATTTTTAAGAAAATGCATGTTATAGTATTAATACACACTTAATCGTTTTTAACTATATTGATGGTTACCTTTAGTATATTTCATATTTTATTTGACAATATATATATATATATATATATATATATATATATATATATATATATATACCCGAAATATACTAAGTATATTTTGGATATATTTTTGGTATATATATATATGGTTGATTTTATTAATAGGAATATTGTTCCACATTAATTATTTTTAGAATGAATGATTTATTTTAAGTGAATGATATCAATAGAACGTGCTTTCTAGTGGGCAGCATTAGGACCGTGTACATATCGGTGCGATAGTTAAGGGTTGAATGAGAATTAATTGTAGTGATTATAATTGATTTGATTGATTTGACTAAGATTAATGGTGTTAGATAGTGTGATTGCTATAGCTCGGTTGACCAGGGGGTCTCGGGGCCAATCACATTGATAGTCAGACTGTTGGAGCTCGGTTGGCTTAGTGTCTCGGGGCCAGTCTACTATCCATAGTGGAATGAATGATCTATTAAGTTGATAGAAATGTGAGGTGATAGAAAGTGTGATTTCTGGAGCTCGGTTGACCAAATGTCTCGGGGCCAATCACACTGACAGCTAGACTACTGGAGCTCGATCGACTTAATGTCTTGAGGTCAGTCTACTGTCCAGATTGGAATAAGTGTTCTATTTGGAATCAAGTGAGCTTGTATAGCTAGAGTGATGTTGGGGTTGTTGAGATTGCTATTATTAGGGTTCTATGGATCCTTCACGAATTTAATTAAACTTTTTCTACATTTAGTACATTTATAAAAGCAGAGTTTGGCATTCGTGTGAATTGTGTGTGTATACATATATATAATAATGCCTGATTGTTATGGTTTAGTTTGCATGTATATATAGTATAATAATTCACTCAGTGAGGTCTGATCCCCCTTAATTATTTTTTTAAGGAGATCCTATATCGTCAAACCTTAGTAGTAGAGTTCCTCGTCGGTGTTCTTCCGTCCCGGCTATTTTATGTAAATGTATATATTCTGAACTCTGATGTGTATTTTAGAAAATGCAGTAGTAGTGTTATTGTATCAGAAGTATATTATTTTGTTTTGATATTAAATACTCTGAGAATCTGTATTTGAACACTGTACGAATATGTATTCATTTATGAAAGGATTTGGAGTATTTATGTTATATATCGATTCAAAAAATTTTAATTCTTTCGTACTTTTAACTATTTATCATATGATTTTATTTTCTTAGGCTTGCTACGGGTTTCGGATTCGAAAGAATTCTCATTCCTTAGCACCGGTCATGACTCCTAGTTTGGGTCGTGACATAAGTTGTATGTTAATGGTAGTTAGTGTTAGTTGTTAGGTGGTTGTTTTTGGTAGTTTTTAGGTTGATTTTGGGTTTTAGTTAACTTAAATATTATTTATTTAATTATTGAGAATTTATTTTGATTATTTGATTAATTTTGAGTTGATCTAAGTTATTTTGGCTAATTTTTTACTATTTTATATTTAATTATTAAATTTAAGTTAATTAATTATTTTAATTATGAATTTGGTTAAATTATTGTTGTTATATATTGTTATTGATTTTAAATGTTGAGAAATTATTTTTTGGGATTATTATATAATTTTTATAAATATTTTTAGTTTATGTAAATTTTGGAATTTTGAGTTAAACGTGTATTTTGGTTGAATTTAGAGTTTAATTTTGTGTTTTAGTTGATATTAGAATGTTATTTGTTGATAAAATAATTTTTATGAATTTATATAATTTTTATGGAATTTTATATAAATTATGTGTATTTTGAATTATTAGATTAAATATGTATTTTATAGAAATTGTTGGATAAATATGTGTTTTCATTGATATTAGTATAATATATGTTGATTAAATAATTTTAATGATTTTATAATTTTTGAGGAAATTAATTAGTATATTGGATATTTTATATTATAGGGGTAAATGTGTAATTTTGTATTAATTTTATATTATAGGGGTAAATGTGTAATTTTGTATTAATTATAGTTAAATATTATGTTTTAGTTGGTTTTATAATTATTTAAGGTATTAAAATGATTTTTTACAAATTAATTACTATTTTTAACTAATTAATATTATTTTCAAAAATTGTTTTCAAATAATATATTATATATTATTTTGGAAATAAATTGGGTTTTAAACTAATTTTATTATATAATTAAACTATTTAATCAAATAATTGTGAATTTCATTATGTTATGTTGAATAATTATAAAAATTGAATTTTTATTAATATTATATAATGTTTGAGATTTTATTAGTTAATTGTGATTTTAAATATTATTTACAATCTATGTTAATTTAACTGTAAAAATAGGAATTTTATTCCATTTATGAATTTTATTATCAAATATTATTTAAATTAGACTTTTATGTTTTAATTGGAAAATAAAGGTTTTAAATATTTTTTACGGGTTTTTGATGACTTTTATTATTTTACTGTTTGATATTGTTAGGTTGTGAATTGTGAACCTCAGTTGGAGATTTGTGAAGTTTGGGGTCCCAACCCAAGGTGTTGTGCTTTGAGATTTTAGAAGTGTGTTTTCTGTGCAGGGTCAACCCTACTTTTGTAGAGAGATGTCCATCTTACAAAGGCGATTCTGTCAAAATTTTGGTAGATTTCTTGTAAAACATGACAACCGGTCCGAGTCTAGTTTTGAATTTTTGATTGAGTCTTTTTATAGTAATCCTAGAAGCGTATAGTTAGAAATTTATTCTGATGGTTGTTGTTATTTTATTTTTCTAGCTACATTGAGACCGAGGCCTAACAGACTAGGCCTGCTAAGTCTGTCTCATGGAGCGCTAATCAGTGAGTTATTATACTCTATATATATGCATTGCATATAGGATGCATGACTTAGGATTTTTCATTTTCATTATATGCTTTTAAAAGTGATTTAAATTATAATATGATTTGGTGTAATTTTAGTTTATTTTTAGCATATTTTGATGTATATGTCTGCATATTTTCTATATACATTTACGATATGTTTGGTATATTTAAGGTTTATTGTTGATATATGCATGCTAGGTAATTAGGTTCATTTTTAGTATATATATACATGTTTTAAATGTGTATTTATTCATAAGTGTTTTATTAAATGATTAGTATACTTTAGGTATATTTTTAATATATTTTAGATATATTCCTAAATAAATGCATGTCTTATTATTGATTTATGCTTAAATTGTTTTTAAGTATATTTTTGGTATATTTTTTATATACTCCTAAATAACTGCATGTTTTATTATTGATTTAAATATAGCATGTTTTTAGTATATTATGGATTTATTTTAGTATATTTCATGATTAATTTGAATTTATTTTACATATACATACTTGAAATATACTTAGTTTATTTTAAGTATATTTTTGGTATATATATGGTTTATTTTTGTTAGTATGAATGTCATTCTACATTATTTATTTTCTGGATTTATGATTTATTATAATGAAAGATATCAATAGAACGTGCTACCTGGTGGGTAGCACTAGGACCGAGTACGTACCGGTGTGATAGATTTAGGTTTGAGTGAGGAATTTCTTGTGGTATTATGATATGATTAAGATGATTTGATTGATTTGTTTAAGATGTGATGTGATTGATAGTGTGATTGCTAGAGCTTGGTTGACCAAGTATCTCGAGGCCAATCACACTGATAGTCAGACTGCTGGAGCTCGATTGACTTAGTGTCTCACGGCCAGTCTGTTGTCCATAATGGAATAAGTGAGCCTATATGGCTAGAGTAATGATATGGTTGATTGAGGTTGCGATTAATAGGGTTATATTTGAACCTTCATGTATCAAAATAAATGTTTTTTGCTTTTATTATATTTATAAAAGCAGAGTTTGACATTTGTGTGAAATGTTGTAAATATATATATATATATATATGAATGCCTGACTGGATATGGTTTAGATTGCATGTATATATAGTATAATAATTCACTGAGTGTGGTACGACCCCCATCAATTATTTTTTTTCAGGAGATCCTACATTGTCAGAACTTAGTAGTGGAGTTCTTCATCGATGTTCTTCCGTCCCGGCTATTTTATCTAAATGTATATTTTGAACTCTGAATTGTATTCTAGAAAATGTAGTAGTAGTATTATTGCATCAGAAGAGTATTATTTTGTTTAATACTTTGTACTCTAAGAGTTGTATTTGAATATTGTATGAATATATTTATTTATGAAAGATTTGGAATATCTATTTTTATATATTAATTCAAAAAATTTTAATTCTGTCGTATTTTTCTTTTTTTTATTTATTGCATGATTTTATTTTCTAAGGCTTGCTACAGGTTCCAGATTTGAAAGAATTCTCATTCCCTAACGCTGATCATGACTCCTGGTTTGGGTCGTGACAAGAAATTAGAATAAATATAACTTAAGCTCTATAAAGACTCGATCTAAGATTTCAAAACACATAATTTAGAATTAACCAAATGTCACATTTTATGAGAATTCTATCAAAAATTCAGTAGAACCTCCTCTGTAAAATGAATATCTCTCTACTAAAAGTAGAGCTGGTTGTTATGATCCTAACTAGGAGTCATGACCGACGCTAGGGAACGGGAATTCTTTCGAATCCGGAACCGTAGCAAGCCTAAGAAAATAAAATCATACAATAAATAAACAAAAAGTACAATATAATTAAAATTTTTCGAATCAATATATAAAATAAATTCTCCAAATCCTTTCATAAATGTATACATATTCGTACAGTGTTTAAATACAAATTCTCAAAGTATTTAATATCCAAACAAAATAATGCTCCTCAAATACAATAACACAACTACTGTAGTTTCTAGAATATAAATCAGAGTTCAAAATATACATTTGCATAAAATAGCCGGGACTGAAAAACACTGACGAGGAACTCTACAACTCAGGTCTGACGATATGGAATCTCCTAAAAAAAATAATTGAGGGGGGTCAGACCTCATTGAGTGAATTATTATACTATATATACATGCAAACTAAACCATAACAATCAGGCATTCTTATATATATATGTATATACACACATTTCACACGAATGCCAAACTCTGCCTTTATAAATATACTAAATGTAAAAAACATTTGTTTTAATTCATGAAGGATCTATAGAACCCTAATAATAGCAACCTCAAACAACCCCATCATCACTTTAGCCATACAAGCTCACTTGATTCCAAATAGAACACTTATTCCAATCTGGATAGCAGACTGGCCCCGAGACACTAAGTCGATCGAGCTCCAACAGTCTGACTGTCAGTGTGATTGGCCCCGAGACACTTAGTCAATCGAGCTCCAACAATCACATTATCTATCACCTTACATCTCAATCAACCTAATAGATCATTCAATCCACTTATGGATAGTAGACTGGCCTCGAGACACTAAGTCAACCGAGTTCTAGTAGTCTGACTGTCAGTGTGATTGGCCCCGCAATCACACTATCTAACATACCATTAATCTTAGTCAAATCAATTTAAATCAATTATAATCACCCAAAATTAACTCTCACTCAACCCTATTCTTTCGCACCGGTACGTACACGGCCCTAGTATTGCCCACTAGGAAGCACGTTCTGTTGATATCCTTCACTTAGAATAAATCATTTATTCTGAAAATAATTAATGTGGAAGTCAACCATATATATATATATATATATATATATATATATATATATATATATATATATATATATATGTCAAATAAATATGAAATAAACTAAAGATAAATCATTAATATTGTTAAAAACAATTTAAATATATAACAATAATATAACATGCATTTTCTTAAAAATATACCTAAATATACAAAAAAAAATATGCCCTAAGTACATAAATCATTTAATAAAACATTTATGTATAAATGTTCATTTAAATATGTGTTTAGGTTTAACATATATATTCATAAATATACTAAAAATAAACCTAATTATCTAGCATGCATAAATGTGTTAGGTTTAATTTAATAATAAAACATGTATTTATTTGGAAATAAATCAAAAATATACCAAAAATAAACTTAAAAATAATTTAAGTGTAGATTTATAATATAACATGAAATTATTTAAGAATAAACCTAAATTATACTAATCATTTAATAAAATAATTATGGTTTGATGTACATTTAAATCATGTATAGATATTAAATTATAATAAACATAAACCTAAATATCTAACATACATATATCAAAAATAAACTCTAAATATACCGGTGATATATTAAATATATATAGAAAATATACAAACATTTATATATCAAGATATACTAAAAATAAACTAAAAATATACCAAATCATATTATAATTAAATTACTGTTTAAACACATAATGAAAATGAAAAATCCTAAGTCATGCATCCTATATGCAATGCATATATACAGTATAATAACTCACATGTTAGCACTCCACGAGACAAACTCGGCGGGGCCTAATCCGTTAGGCCTCGGTCTCGGCGCAACTAAACAAACAAATGATAACATGAAATCAGAATAAATTTAACGAAAATTCTAAAGACTCGATCTAGAATTTTAGACACAAAATTAGAATAGGGATTTGACCGGACATCATGTTTTACGAGAATTCTACTGAAAATCCGACAGAACCTCCCCTGTAAAATGGAAATCTCTCTAGTCAAAGAGTAGAGTCGGTCCTACAAGAAAAACACACTTCGGAATAACACCAAATTCACAACCACAATCCCTCGATCGGACTCCAAACTACAATTCACCGATCGAGGTTCACAATTCACATAATGATACAAAATACCAAAAATGCCATTATATAATAAAAAAACATTTTATAAATCCAAATTATGTAATTAACCCTAAAACACGTTAAAAACTGATAAAAACTCATTTATTTAGAAAAAATCGTATATTATATATATAATTTGAAAATAATTTATGAAAAATAGTTTTAATTAGTTAAAAATACTAAATAATTTGTAGAAATCATTTTTATACCCTAATAACTATTAAAACCAATTTAATTACATTTTTAGCCAATTTAGTGTAAAATTACCAAAATACCCCTATATATATAAATTTACTAAAATAAATCCAAAAATTCACCAAAACTAATATAATTACTCAAAATTAATCTTCTCAACATATATTTCCATAATATCAATAAATATACTCAATTAACCAATTTATTTCAATTAAACACATAATTAACCCTATTTTTCAAAATTACATAAACTTAATAAATTCAAAATAAATATATAAAAATTCACAAAAATTAGAAATAAATTTCTATAATTCATTTCAACTCCTATAATCACCATAAAACACAATTTCATAATTTAATTAATTAATTTTCAAAAATTAGAAAATATTAATAAAATAATCAAAATTCACAAAAATTAAAATAAATTCCAAAAATTATGAAAAAAATTTCAGCATGTAGATTAAGCTTCTAGGAACAAAGTTTGTGAAGGAATTTTTCATGAATCAATCAAATTGAAGCTAAAAAAAATTTGAACCCAAAATGGCTGAAATGAAGAAATTGAAACCTAAGCAATTCTAGACCAAATACAAATGAAACAAAGTTTGGAATCATACTCACCAGAGCTCAAGGAGAAGATAGAGATTGACAGTGACAAAAATAGTGGCTAGAAATGGCTTGATCAGAGTTTGAGATGAAATTCGGCCTCTACTTGATTTTTTGGCCAAAACACACCGAAAAATGGAGCTTTAGATGTGGAAATGGCTCGAGGTGGAGGAGAAAGGCTAAGGGGTGATGGCAAGAAAACCAGCTTGAAAATGGCTGGAAATGGAAGAAATATGGTGTCGGGCATTTGGAGAAGAAGAGTGGCAATTCTGTAAATAAAGGGAACTTTTGGTTTTTGATTAAAAAGTTATGTATATATGTATATATATATATATTCACACTATATATTATAATAATATAAAATCTCACATACATTAAACATACACCACACACATATTTTAATATAATAATAATTTATACACTTAAAATTAATTAATTAATACAAAAAATTAAACAATAAAATTAAGGAAATTAATTAAGCTCTAATTAATTTAAATAAATACACATATATATAATTTATTTTTGCACTTAAAAATTATGTATGGGTTCATGCAAATTCGTAAAACTAGTCAAAATAATTAATATTAAATTATTTACGTGTCAATTTCTCCGAAATTATAATTCTCGGGAAAATTTTACGTAAAGTACTTAAAATAATTAAAATTAGCTTTAAACAGACAACAAACACATAAAATATCATAAATATATACAAAAATTATTCAACCACTGCATATCCCAATGCAGTATAAAAAATATTTAAAAACTCAGGATATTACAGTCTGCCCCCCTTATAAGAATTCATCCCCGAATTCCAGAAAGAAAATTACAAGATCAAGAAAGGAAGAGATACAAGTAAGAAGCTTGTATCTTAACTTCAGTCTCCCACGTAAGCTCTTCCATGCTGTTGCTTCACCCACAACATCTTGATCATCTGGATCTGGTTTGAGCATAACTATCGAGCTTGATAATTTGCAATCTCGACTGATTCCTTCTCAAACTTCAGATCTTCATTCAGTTCTATATTGTTCAACTGTAACATATGTGAAGTGTCCAAAATACACTCTCTCAAAATCGAGACATGGAACACTGGATGTACATGAAATAGATTTGGAGGCAAAGCTAATTAATATGCAATTTTACCACGTCTCATCACACCACTTTTCGGAGACATCTTCAGAATTACAGTCTTCGATCTGAAACTCCATATCTATGTGTCTAGGATCCATATCGCTCTTCTGATCACAGCAGCTTTGTCCGCTATATTCTGAACCATCTCATATCTAGTTAAGACTTCTTTCCATAAAAGCCTCAGGTGGTGTCATTCCAATACTGCTATGGTAGCTGTTATTATAAGCGAATTCTACAAGTAGCATATAATCAACCTAGCTACCTTCTTGTCACGACCCAAAACAGGGGCCATGACTGGAGCTAGGGAACAGGAATTCTTTCGAATCCGAAACCCGTAGCAAGCCTAAAAATAAAATAAATCATGCAATAGTAATAGTACAATATCAAATTTGCAGCGGAAATAAAAATCATAAATATCATAATAACATTTCATCACTGGATTTGAATCAAATCTCATCACATATATATATAATCTTTCAGTACAAATCCAGTTTCAATATACTACATCTTTTTAAATAAAATACATGAAATCCAATACTTTAATTCACAACTACTGCAGTATCTAGATTATAAAATAAGACTCAAGTAAATGATTTACATAAAGAAGCTGGGGCGGAAGAAATCCGGCGTATCGACCTGCTACTGAGGTCTGAAGAGGTTGACTCTCTTGAAAAATAGTCAACGGAGGGGAGTCAGACCTCACTGAGTGAATTACTATAATATATATACATACACACTAAATGATAATGTATACAGTCAATAGTATATATCTAATATATATATACAGACAATTACACACAGATGCAATAAAATCATTTTTATATATTTTATTGAAAATCCCAGTTTATGAAGGATCACATAGAACCCTAGAATATCGTAACCTCAGAAATAGTGTTAGACAACACTCTAGCCACACAGGCTCGCTTATTCCAAATATATCCACTTAATCCATTTAGACAGTAAACTGGCCCCGAGACACTAAGTCAACCGAGCTCCAGCAGTCTGACTGCCAGTGTGATTGGCCCCGAGACACTTGGTCAACCGAGCTCTAGCAATCACACCCACAAACCACATCTCACACATATCAATAATCATATCAAATCAATATCCACAAATAGTTAGTAATATAGCCTAAAGCTATAGGCGTACCGGTACGTACTCGGTCCTAGTGCTGCCCACTAGGTAGCACGTTCTATCGATATCCTTCATCATTAATAATGTAAAAACATTCATTCACAAAAATAAATGATGCATGCATGTAAATGAAATAACAATATCAACCCCCATATATATACCAGAAATATACCAAAAGTAAACCAAGTATATTTTCGAGTATATATACGTCAAATAAATCTAGTCAAATCATAAATTAAACTAAAAATATATTTAAAAACATTTTAAATATATTTTATTAACAAAACATGTATATAATTTATTATATACCAAAAATAAACCAAAAATTACTTAATATAAACTTAAGAAATAATCAAATTATTTATGCATATTTAATCAACATAAAACATGCATTTCTAAATCATGCATCCTAAGCATATATATATAGTATAGTAACTTACCTAGTGCGCTCCACGAGATAAGGTCCGACGGGCCTGGTCCATTAGCCCTCGGTTTCAGCGCAACTAAACAAGCAATAACGACAGACATTAGAATAAACCTAACAAAAATCCTAGATTCGATCTAGAGTATTAAATACGGAAACAGAATCAGGGTTCGACTGGACATCACATTTTACGAGAATTCTACCGAAAATCCGGTAGAACCTCCCCTGTAAAATGGACATCTCTCTACTCAAAAGAGTAGAGCCGACCCTGCAAAGAAATACTCTTCAAAAAATAGGCTCAACACAAATCCATAACCCCTCGGTCGGACTCCAGACTACAATCCACCGATCGGGGTCCACAATCACATAACAATTCCAGATATACCAAAAATATCCTTAAAACCTAAAAATACATTTTATAGGTAGAAATTACATAATTAACCTTTAAACACATTAAAAATCGACGAAAACTCATTTTATTAGTAAAACCGTATATTATATATATAATTAAAATAATTCACGAAAAATAGTTTTAATTAGTTAAAAATACCAAATAATTTGTAGAAATCATTTTTATACCTTAAATAACTATTAAAACCAATTAAATTACATTTTTAGACAATTAGGGTAAAATTACCAAAATACCCCTATATATATAAATATACTTAAATTACTTCAAAAATTCACCAAAAATTATTCTCAACATATTTATCAATAATATCAATAATTAAACTCAATTAACCAATTAAATTCAAATAAAAACACATTTAACCTAATTTTCCCAAAATTCCATAAACTTCAATAATTCAAAATAAATACTTAGAAATTCATAAAAATTCCAAATAAATTCCTATAATTCATTTCAACACCTAATTTAACCATAACTCCAATTTCATAATTTAAATAATTAATTTCCGAAAATTAGAAAATAATATTAAAATATTCAAAAATACCCAAAAATCCAAACAATCTCTAAAAATTCTACAAAAATTCATACATGTAGATTAAGCTACTAGGAAGGGAAGGGAGTTTCCATGAATCAATCAATTCGAAGCTCAAAAAAATCAAAAACCCTAATGTGACCAAAATAGAAAAATCAAAACCTAAGCAAATCTAAACCATTTTAGCTAAAACCAAAGCTAGAATCACACTCACCGGAGCTCAAGGAGAAGAAAGAGACCAGCGGTGTCGAAAACGGTGGCCGAAAATGGGAGAACGGCAAAGGGACAATTTTCGGCCAAAAGAGGAAAATGGGGCTGTCGGCGCCGGGGAAAGGAGCTACTGGCGGCGGGGGACGGCTGGGAACGGCGGTGGCAAGCCGGGAGGCACATCGACGGTAGGTGACCGGAGTTGCAGACGGTGAGGGGTGGTGGTCGGGCGCAAACGGGAGAAGAAGAAGAAGAAGAAGAAGAAAAAAAAGAAAAAAGAAAAGGAAAGAAAAAGAAAAGAAAAAAAAAGAAAAAGAAAAAATAAAATAATAAAATAATAATAAATAATTTTAATAATTTAATAATTCATAAATAATTAAATAACAATAAATAAATAAACAAATAATAAAATATTAGGTTAATATATATTAAACCCTAATTAAATAAATATACACACATAGGCTTTATTTAGTATTATTAAAAAATACGTATGAGTTCATGCAAGTCTGAAAATACATTTAAAATAATTAATAATACATTGTTTACGTGAAAATTTCCCCGAAAATGCAAGTCCCGGGAAAATTTTACGTAAAGTACTGTAAATAATACACAATAGTAAAATAGGTTTGAAATACATATCAACTCGTGAAAATATCGTATATATATTAAAAAATTATTAACATTGTATATCCCGGTACAATGTAAAAATATTTTAAAAATACGGGATATTACACTTCTAGATTTAAAACAACATCTTCAATATATTATTTAGTGTCTGGATCGTCCTCTCAGACTGTCATCTATCTGAGGATAGAAAGCAGTATGAAATCCAACCAGGTGTCTATTACTCCCCACAATCTCTACCAAAATCAAAAGGTAAACACTGTACCTTTACCATATACAATGGACACAGGTAGTCCATGCGGGCACACAATATGCTTCATATGTAGCTTAGCCCACTTAGCTACTAAATAAATGGCTTCCGTTGGCCAAAAATTAGCTGACTTGGTTAATTTGTCTATCAGTCATTCCAACAGAATCATATTCACCCTTCGAACGAGGTAACCAACCATAAAAATTATCACAATTCTCTCTTATTTCCACCCCAAAGTTCAAAAGAGATCGAGACTTCCTCAAAAACTTTTAATGTTCAGCTTTCACCAGCTGGCAATTCAAACACTTAGAAATACAATCAGTCACATCCTTCTATAATCCAACCCACTAGTACTGATCCTGAATACTGTGATACTTCTTGGTAATCATCTGGATGTACACTGCAAGTTCATTTCCACAGCTTATATAGAATCCCTTTCTCAGATTATAATATCAACCTTATATCATTAACTTGGGCATCTCCTATCAACAGATCATTCTATGGTGATATGTCATGATGACATGCTATGATGAATGTCATGATGAGATGATATAATGAAATGTTATGATGAAATGCTAGAATGAAATGTCGTGATGAAATGATGTAATGAGATGCTATGATGATATGATGAAATGCTATAATGATATCAGGTCTTATCCTCTAAAGTTCACGTAACCCTCATATTAATCGGTCTTCTTCAGCACTTAGAAGCTATTCTAACAAATATTTGTTCACATAATCTTCCCATTCTTCTGAGTTATGCAAGTCATGGGAGCTACAATTCTAGAGATTTCTGTTTAGATTTCCTATGATACCCAGTTAAACCTAGAAAATTATAGATCTCAATGGATTCGGTCAGTCTGGGCCGCTCAGATGCTGCTTTGATCTTTTGTAGATCAACTTGAATACTATCCTTAAATGCCACACTTCCAAGGAAAATAACACTCTCTACCCAATGATCACACTTCCTAAATTTAGCATAAAGCTGACATTCTCTTAGTGTCTGTAGTATAGTCCTCAAGTGATATGCGTGCCCTTTGATTCACTTCGAATACACTAGTATATCATTAATGAAGACTACTACAAACTGATCCATAACTAAAGATAACCCGACTTCAATCAACTTTAGAAAAGAACTGTGCACCCTATAGCTGATCAGACAGGTCATCTATCCTCAAAAGAGTATACTTGTCCTTCACTGTTACCCTATTCATCTCCCTGCAGTCAATACACAGTCTCAAGGTATCATCCTTCTTCCTTACAATAGGACTAGTGCACCCTAAAGAGAAACATAAGGTCTGACAAAACCTTGGTTATACAGCTCTCGCAATTGCTCTTACAGCTCTGCAAGAGTCATTCTGTAGGGCTACGTTGAAATAGGAGTTATATCAAGAACCACATTGATACATAATTCAATCTCTGTAAGGTGGTAAACTTGGTAACTCATAGGCAATTAAAACATCTGGGAGAGATAACTGAAGTATACTCAACTAGAGCTAGATATTCCTGACAACCCTTTCACATATCATCAAGATTAATTACACCCAAAAGATTGAATTCACAATAACTCTCTAAATCTCAATTTTTGATTCAGATGCCAATATATTAAGTTTAATCTTATAACACATAATTCTACCAGTCTCCTCTTATACTATATTACGTCTTTAACATGACGTATTAGATTGAAGAGTTTATAGGTAATCTTCTCAACTGATTACTCTTCCCTTACTCTGTGAAATAGCTGATACAGGTAATTATCCTTCCTTAAAGGAGGATGGAAGTATCTTAGAAATCCCCTTTAACTCAAATTATGTGTTGCAGTCAAAACTGACAACTTGCCATAAGGAATACAAGAGTGCTTCGTCTTTATTAGACATTTTCCAATTCCCCCGTCAAAGCATATTCAAACAACTGTCCAACTTGATTAAATGCTATCAAGCTTTTATTAGTCTCGGCTATCGTAGTCACAATTGCTGCAAGTTCAAGTCCAAAAGAAATGCTTGTATTGCTTACAATGACTACCTTAACCCTTAAGTTACAGTTGCCTCTAACCTACCCCTATACTAGATAGGTGTAGTAGAGCTAGAACTATAACCACAACTTGAACTTGAAAAGACTGATTATCAATATTGTCTCTACAGAAGAAACAATTCACATTCACTACGCTGAAAAGATATGGAAATCAATAGAATTCAGAATATAGAATATACACATAATTGACATATCTCGAGTTCTCAACTGAAATAGAAATTACATCTACTGTACGATCGAAGGTATCAACAATGCATCCTACAAAACTCTTATTGCAGAAGCAACATCATTACAATGCTAAGCCACCAGCTCCTCATTCAGTTATTCCCACTGCCAACAACGATCATCAGGCCTTCTAAATCCATCTCTACCCCTATGCCTACAGGATGCACAGGGGGGGTAGAACCTCATGCTCAGAAGATCAACTATCATCGATCGATGGAGCGACTCATGCTCAAGGCAATCAGCAAGGAGCAAAAATAAACAAATAGTTCAAATAATCATAAACATCAATAGCCACCCTAACGATTATGCGGAATTCCTAATACAAGGAAGACTTTTCAAAGACATGACCGAACCTAATTCACTGCAGTAGTTTAACAGAAAACACAACTTGAAAACTAGGCCACAACTCAAATAACTAAGCCCTGACACAGAACTCCACTCTGATACCAACTTTGTCACAACCCAAACTAGGAGTCATGACCGACGCTAGGGAACGGGAATTCTTTCGAATCCGGAAACCCGTAGCAAGCCTAAGAAAATAAAATCATACAATAAATAAATAAAAAGTATGGTATAATTAAAACTTTTTAAATCAATATATAAAATAAATTCTCCAAATCCTTTCATAAATGTATACATATTCGTACAATGTTCAAATACAAATTCTCAGAGTATTTAATATGTAAACAAAATAATGCTCCTCAAATATAATAACACAACTACTGTAGTTTCATGAATCAATCAAATTGAAGCTAAAAAAATTCAAAACCCAAAATGGTTGAAATAAAGAAATTGAAACCTAAGCAATTCTAGACCAAATCTGTAATATCCCGTGTTTTTAAAATATTTTTTACACTGTACCGGGATATACAGTGTTAATAATTTTTTAATATATATTACGATATTTTCACGAGTGATATGTATTTAAAATCTATTTTAATTACTATGTCTTATTTACAGTACTTTACGTAAAATTTTCCCAGGACTTGCATTTTCAGGGAATTTTCACGTAAATAATTTATTATTAATTATTTTAAATATATTTTCGGACTTGTATGAACTTATGCGTATTTTTAAATTACTAAATAAAGCCTATGTGTATATATTTATTTAAATAGGGTTTAATATATATTACCCTAATATTTTATTATTTGTTTATTAATTTATTGTTATTTAATTATTTTATTTATTATTAAATTATTAAAATATTAAGTGTGTGGATGTAAATTTTTCTAAATATTTTATTAAAATTATTTTATTTATTTATTTATTTTTTTTTCTTTTTTTTTCTTCTTTTTCTTTTTCTTTCTTTTTCTTTTCTTTCTTTTTTCTTTTTCTTCTTCTTTTTCTTCCTTCTTCCCCGTGCGCCCGACCACCCATCCCTCACCGCTGCTACCCCAATCACCGGCCGTCAGAGTTCCTTCCCCTGCGTGCCACCGTTCTCCTCCATTGCCTTGACGTCCCAGCCGTCTTCTCCGGCAATGGCTTGCTCGGTTTCTGCCATTATTGTCGAAATCTTCTCCTCGCCGTTTCTTCCTCTTCCGGCCCACCATTTTTGACACCGCCAGTCTCTTTCTTCTCTTGAGCTTCGATGCGTGTGATTCTAGATTTGGTTTGAGGTGAAATGGTCTAGAATTGCTTAGGTTTCGAATTTTCAATTTCGGTCACATTAGGGTTTTTGATTTTTTGAGCTTTGAATTGATTGATTCATGAAAACTCCCTTCACAAATGTTGTTCCTAGTAGCTTAATCTACATTTATGAATTTTTTTAGAATTTTTGGAGATTTTTTGGATTTTTGGGTATTTTTGAATATTTAATATTATTTTCTAATTTTCGGAAATTAATTAAATAAATTATTAATTGGGTTTTATGGTTAAATTAGGTGTTGAAATGAATTATAGGAATTTATTTGGAATTTTTATGAATTTTTATGTATTTATTTGAATTATTGAAGTTTTATGTAATTTTGGGAAATTAGGTTAAATGTGTTTTTAATTGAAATTAATTGGTTAAATGAGTTTAATTATTATTATTATTGATAAATATGTTGAGAAAATTAATTTTGGATAATTTTATAATTTTGGTGAATTTTTGAAGTAGTTTTAGTATATTTATATATATAAGGGTATTTTGGTAATTTTACCTAAATTGGCTAAAAATGTAATTTAATTGGTTTTAATAGTTATTTAAGGTATAAAAATGATTTCTACAAATTATTTAGTATTTTTAACTAATTAAAACTATTTTTCGTGAATTATTTTCAATTATAATATAATATACGATTTTTCTAATAAAATGAGTTTTATCGATTTTTACAGTGTTTTAAGGTTAATTATGTAATTTCTACCTATAAAATGTATTTTTAGGTTTTAAGGGTATTTTTGATATTATCAGAATTGTTCTGTGTTTGTGGACCCCGGTCGGTGGACTGTAGTTTGAAGTCCGACTGAGGGGTTGTGGATTTGTGTTGCGCTTGTTTTTCGAAGTGTATTTTTTTGCAGGGTCGGCTCTACTCTTTTGAGTAGAGAGATGTCCATTTTATAGGGGAGGTTCTGTCGGATTTTTGATAGAATTCTCGTAAAACGTGATATCCGGTCGAACCCTGATATCGATTCTGTATTTAATACTCTATATCGAATTCTAGGATTTCTATTAGGTTTATTCTAATGTCTGTCGTTATTTGCTTGTTTAGTTGCGCCGAGACCGAGGGCTAGTGGATCAGGCCCGTCGGATCCATCTCGTGGAGCGCACTGATTTGTGAGTTACTATACTATATATATATGCTTAGGATGCATGATTTAGAAATGCATGTTTTGTGTTGATTAAATATGCATAAATAATTTGATTATTTCTTAAGTTATATTTTTGGTTTATTTTTAGTTTATTTTTGGTATATATTAAATTATATACATGTTTTGTAAATAAATTATATTTAAAATGTTTTTAAATATATTTCTAGTTTAATTTATGATTTGATTGGATTTATTTGACGTATATATACTCGAAATATACCTGGTTTACTTTTGGTATATTTTTAGTATATATATGGTTTATGTTGATATTTTATTGAACTTCAAGCATCATTTATTTTTGTGAATGAATGTTTTATATTATTAATGATGAAGGATATCGATAGAACGTGCTACCTAGTGGGCAGCACTAGGACCGAGTACGTACCGATACGCCTATAGTATTTAGGCTATAATACTAACTTATTTATGGATATTGATTTGATGTGATTATTGATATGTGTGAGATATGGTTTGGAGGTGTGATTACTGGAGCTCGGTTGACCAAGTGTCTCGGGGCCAATCACACTGGCAGTCAGATTGCTGGAGCTCGGTTGACTTAGTGTCTCGGGGCCAGTCTACTGTCTAAATGGATTAAGTGGATATATTTGGAATAAGTGAGCCCGTATGGCTAGAGTGTTGTTTAACACTATTTTTGAGGTTACGATATTCTAAGGTTCTATGTGATCCTTCATAAAAGATGATTTTAAATGAAATATATATAAAAATGATTTTATTGCATCTGTGTGTATTTGCCTGTATATATTAGATATATATATACTGTTGATTGTATGCATTGTCACTTAGTGTGTATGTATATATATTATAGTAATTCACTCAGTAAGGTCTGACTCCCCCTCCGTTGACAATTTTTCAGGAGAGTCAACATCCTCAGACCTCAGTAGCAGGTCTATACGCCGGATTTCTTCCGCCCCGGCTTTTTTGTGTAAACTGCTTACTTGAGTCTTATTTTTATAATCTAGACACTACAGTAGTTGTGAATTAAAGTGTGGGATTTCATGTATTTTATTTAAAGAGATGTAGTATATTGAAACTGGATTTGTACTGAAAGATTTTATATATGTGATGAGTTGAGATTTGATTTAAATCCAGTGATGAAAATGTTATTATTATATTTATGATTTTTATTTCCGCTGTATATTATATGGTTATTGTTATTATTGCATGATTTATTTTATTTTTTAGGCTTGTTATGGGTTCCGGATTCGAAAGAGTTCTCGTTCCCTAGCGCCAGTCATGGCGCCTGTTTTGGGTCGTGGCAAAGTTGGTATCAGAGCGGAGTTCTGTGTCAGGGCTTAGTTTTGTGAGTTGTGGCCCTAGTTTTCAGAGTTGTGTTTTCTGTTGAACTACTGCAGTGTATTAGGTTCGAGTATGTCTTGATAAGTATTCCTTGCTGTAGTTTTCAGCGTTATTCCTCCGTTGTCTGTTTTGTCTGAAGTTTTCCGTTTGTCTTTTCAGAATGAGGAGGCGAGCACGTGTTGCTCCACCGGTCGTTGAGGCCGAGGATGATGAGTCTTTTCAGGATGAGGTTTTACCTCCTGAGCAGCTAGTTAGACGTAGAGGTCGTGGCAGAGGTAGACCTCGAGGAGCGGTAGGTCGTCGTAGGCAGAGAGAGTTACAGGACGAGGAGCCTGTTGAGCCAGAGTTTGAGGATGTTCCTATTCCTCCAGTTGTTCAGCCTGTTCAGCCTGCCTATCAGCAGGGTATGTCTGACCCTGAGGCAGCTTTGTTCTATGCCCGAGTGGGCAGGATTGCTTTTGATGGTACTTCCGATCCGTTAGACTTTCTGCATGCGATTGAGACTAGGACTCGAACTGCTCATACCGAGTACCAGCGGATCATGATTGTCGAGTTGTTTGTTGAGGGACCAGCCTTAGATTGGTTCATTCAGATGATCCAGCCTTATATGATGACGATGACATGGGCTCAGTTTCGAGAGCGATTTATGAGGAGATTCTGTCCAGAGCCTCTTCGTTTGAGTTATCGTCTCCGTCTGACCAGTATTTCTCATGGAGATCGATCTGTAGAGGAGTATACCCAAGAGTTTCTTCGTTTGGGTAGATATGCTGAGGATCTGATGCGAGATCAGTATTTTGCAGTCACTACGTACGTTACTGGTTTGGGTTCAGCTTTTGCTGGTATGCCTACAACAGGCCTTACTCTGGAGTCTATGATTGAGTTGGCTAAGGAGATTGAGTTGAGACTAGTTAGGCAGGGAGCGATGCCTGATTACTACTAGCTAGGAGTTCAGTCGAGTGGATTGCAGGCTACTCCATATTCAAGTTTTCATGTTTGTTCGAGTAGTCAGCAGCGAGGTCCGACTCAGTAGAGTCAGAGACAGCAGCAGCGAGTGCATCGGAGCAGTAGACATGGTCGTGGAGGTCAGTGTAGATCATTCAGATTTAGGTCAGGTGCTTCGAGCAGCAGCAGTGGTCGTAGTTCTGGATCAGCGGCCAGTGTTTGCCAGACTTGTGGTAGAGTCCATCAGGGACCGTGTTATCTAACACCACTGACATGCTTCAGATGCAGGCAGACAGGGCATTTTGCTAGATCATGTCCTTATCCCGGGTATCAGCAGCAGCAAATTCCGCGATTCTCACAGCAGTCGATTGCTAGTGCTGCACCCGTGCCATTTCAATTACCACCAGCTCAGCATCAGAGTTCCACTCAGTTTGTTCCACAGCAGAGTCATGGTAGAGGTACTAGAGGAGGTGCCAGAGGTATTGGCCAGGCTTTTACCAGTCAGCAGGGAGGTCGAGGTCAGGCTAGAGTCTTTCATCTTACTCAGCAGGATGCTCAGGCATCTAATGCAGTCGTGGCAGGTATTGTTTCTGTTTGTTACCTGGATGCATGGGTTTTGTTTGATCCGGGTGCCACGCATTCGTTTGTTTCTCCTGTTTTTGCTTCTAAATCTTGTTGGCAAGCTTCGAGGATGGCTTTTCCTTTGTCTGTTGCCACTCCTCTGAGCGATTCCTTGGATGTCGATATTGTTCTTTCTGGTTGTCCAATTCTCGTGGGAGATAGAGAATTACCCGCTGATTTGATTTTGTTGGATGTGATGGAGTTTGATGTTATTTTGGGAATGGATTGGTTATCTCAGCACTATGCCGTGGTAGATTGCAGGAATAAAGAGGTGACTTTCAGAATTCCTGGTGAAGCAGATTTTAAGTTTGTTGGTGATAGGAGTTCAGCACCTCAGAATCTTATTTCTGCTATTACGGCTAGGAAGTTATTGAGGAAGGGATGTCAGGGATATTTGGCATTGGTCAGGGATACGTCAGTGGAGAAGTTGTCACTCACAGATGTTCCTGTTGCTTGTGAGTTTCCTGATGTTTTTCCCGAGGAGTTGCCAGGTTTACCATCTCATAGAGAGATTGAGTTCTGTATAGATGTGGTCCCAGGTACTACTCCTATATCTATGCCACCCTATCGTATGGCTCCTGCAGAGTTGAAAGAGTTGAAGGAACAGTTGCAAGAGTTGTTGGATAAAGGTTTCATCAGACCTAGTGTTTCTCCTTGGGGTGCACCAGTCTTATTTGTGAAGAATAAGGATGGTACCCTGAGACTGTGCATTGACTACAGAGATCTGAATAAGGTGACAGTGAAGAATAAGTATCCTCTCCCGAGGATAGATGATTTGTTTGATCAGCTACAGGGTGCACAGTTCTTTTCTAAAATTGACTTGAGGTCGGGTTATCATCAGCTGCGGATTAGTGAAGCTGATATTCCTAAGACAGCGTTCCGCACTCGATATGGTCATTATGAGTTTCTGGTGATGTCCTTTGGTTTGACTAATGCACCAGCAGCTTTTATGGACTTGATGAATAGGGTATTCAGACCGTATGTGGATCAGTTTGTGGTAGTCTTCATTGATGATATATTAGTATATTCGAGGAGTATGGAAGAGCATATATATCATTTGAGGATTGTACTACAGACACTGAGAGATCATCAGCTTTATGCTAAATTCTCGAAGTGTGATTTTTGGATGGAGAGTGTTTCTTTTCTTGGACACGTAGTGTCTAAAGAAGGTATTCAGGTTGATCCACAGAAGATTGAGGCAGTATCTAAATGGCCTAGACCTACTTCTGTTACAGAGATTCAAAGTTTTCTGGGTTTAGCCGGGTATTATAGGCAGTTTGTGCAGGATTTTTCCAGAATTGCATCCCCTATGACTCGCTTGACTCAGAAGAATGTTAGATTCGAGTGGTCAGAAGCTTGTGAGAATAGTTTCCAATTGTTGAAGGAGAAATTGACCACAACGCCAGTGTTAGCTTTGCCTAATAGTGTGGATAAGTTCACATTTTACTGTGATGCCTCTAGAATTGGTCTTGGTTGTGTGTTGATGCAGAATGGAAGGGTGATAGCCTATGCTTTGAGGCAGTTGAAGAAGCATGAGCAGAACTATCCTACACATGATCTTGAGATGGCTGCAGTGATCTTTGCTTTGAAGATCTGGAGACATTATTTGTACAGGGTGACTTATGAGATATTTACTGATCACAAGAGCCTTAAGTACATTTTCCAGCAGCGAGATCTGAATCTGAGGCAGAGGAGATGGTTGGAATTGTTGAAGGATTATGATTGCGAGATTCTATATCATCCGGGTAAAGCTAATGTTGTAGCAGATGCCTTGAGTAGGAAGTCCTCAGGTAGTTTTGCTCACATCGGTGTTGAGAGAAGATCATTGATCCAGGAGTTGCATCTGTTGGTGGATCAAGGTCTGATGATGAAGATTAGTAGATCAGGTGGACTGCTAGCTCAATTTAAAGTGTGATCTGTACTGTGGGATAGGATTAAAGCAGCTCAGAGCTGAGATCCTATTCTAGAAGAGCTTACAGAGAATGTCAGAGCAGGGAAGTTCACTGATTTCACACTTGATGATGATGGTGTGTTATGGATCAGTGGTAGATTGTGTGTACCTGATGTGGATGATTTGAGAGAAGAGATCCTAGAGGAAGCACATTCTACAGCCTATAGCGTTCATCCGGGCATTACTAAGATGTACCACAGTATCAGAGATTTATACTGGTGGGATGGATTGAAGAAGGATGTCGCTGATTATGTTGCGAAGTGTCTGACGTGTCAACAAGTGAAAGCCGAACATCAGAAGCCTTCTGGGAAGCTTCAGCCTCTTCCTATTCCCGAGTGGAAGTGGGAAAGGATAGCTATGGATTTTATGGTCGGTTTACCTCGTTCGAAGGATGGATACGATTCCATCTGGGTGATCGTAGACAGATTGACGAAGTCTGCACATTTCTTGCCTGTGAAAGCCACATATTTAGTTACTAGATTGGCAAAATTGTATGTGAAACATATTATGTGCCTTCATGGAGTACCTGTGTCCATTGTGTCAGATAGAGGTTCGGTGTTTACTTCTCATTTTTGGCAGAAGTTACAAGAAGCGATGGGCACTAGGTTGGATTTCAGTACTGCTTTGCATCCTCAGACAGATGGTCAGTCTGAGAGGATGATCCAGACACTGGAAGATATGTTGAGGATGTGTGTCCTAGATTTGGGAGGTAGCTGGGATGATCATTTGCCACTTGTTGAGTTTGTATATAATAACAGCTACCATAGCAGTATTAGCATGGCACCGTATGAGGCGTTGTATGGAAGGAAGTGTAGATCCCCTCTGAGTTGGGATGAGATTGGTGAGAGAGCTTTGACTGGACCAGAGATGGTCCAGGATGCTGCAGAGAAAGTCACCATGATTAAACGAAGATTAGAGACCACAGTTAGCAGACAGAAGAGTTATGTGGATCCTAGGCGCAGAGATGTGGAGTTTCAGGTTGGAGATTTCATTTTTCTGAAAGTATCTCCGATGAAGGGAGTGATGAGATTTGGTAGGAAGGGTAAGTTAGCACCGAGATTTATTGGACCGTTTGAGATTCTGAAGAGAGTTGGCACTGTTGCATATCAGTTGGATTTGCCTTCGAGTATGTCACAAGTGCATCCAGTATTTCATATCTCGATGTTGAGGAAGTATATCTCAGACCCTTCACACGTGTTGCAGCCTGACAGTGTGGAAGTGAGTGAAGATTTGACGTTTATGGAAGAACCTGTGGCGATCGTTGATTTTCAAGTTCGACAGTTGCGATCGAAGCAGATTCCGATGGTCAAGGTTCTGTGGCGTAGCGACAGAGTCGAGGAGCATACGTGGGAGACTGAAGCTGAGATGCGAGCTTCTTACCCGTATCTCTTTCCTTCTTGATCCTGTTTTCTGGAATTCGGGGACGAATTCTTGTAAGGGGGGAAGACTGTAATATCCCGTGTTTTTAAAATATTTTTTACACTGTACCGGAATATACAGTGTTAATAATTTTTGAATATATATTACGATATTTTCACGAGTTGATATATATTTAAAATCTATTTTAATTACTGTGTCTTATTTACAGTACTTTACGTAAAATTTTCCCGGGACTTGCATTTTCGGGGAAATTTTCACGTAAATAATTTATTATTAATTATTTTAAATATATTTTTGGACTTCCATGAACTCATGCGTATTTTTAAATTACTAAATAAAGCCTATGTGTATATATTTATTTAAATAGGGTTTAATATATATTACCCTAATATTTTATTATTTATTTATTAATTTATTGTTATTTAATTATTTTATTTATTATTAAATTATTAAAATATTAAGTGTGGATGTAAATTTTTCTAAATATTTTATTAAAATTATTTTATTTATTTATTTATTTATTTATTTTTCTTTTTTTTTCTTCTTTTTCTTTTTCTTTCTTTTTCTTTCTTTTTCTTTTCTTTCTTTTTTCTTTTTCTTCTTCTTCTTCTTCCTTCTTCCCCGTGCGCCCGACCACCCATCCCTCACCGCTGCTACCCCCGATCACCGGCCGTCAGAGTGCCTTCCCCTGCGTGCCGCTGTTCTCCTCCGCTACCTCGCCGTCCCAGCCTTCTTCTCCGGTAGTGGCTTGCTCGGTTTCTACCATTTTTGGCCGAAATCTTCTCCTCACCGTTTCTTCCTCTTCCGGCCACCATTTTTGACACCGCTGGTCTCTTTCTTCTCCTTGAGCTCCGGTGAGTGTGATTCTAGCTTTGGTTTGAGCTGAAATGGTCTAGAATTGCTTAGGTTTCGAATTTTCAATTTCGGTCACATTAGGGTTTTTGATTTTTTTTGAGCTTCGAATTGATTGATTCATGAAAACTCCCTTCACAAATGTTGTTCCTAGTAGCTTAATCTACATGTATGAATTTTTGTAGAATTTTTAGAGATTATTTGGATTTTTGGGTATTTTTGAATATTTAATATTATTTTCTAATTTTCGGAAATTAATTAAATAAATGATTAAATTGGGGTTTATGGTTAAATTAGGTGTTGAAATGAATTATAGGAATTTATTTGGAATTTTTATGAATTTTTATGTATTTATTTTGAATTATTGAAGTTTATGTAATTTTGGGAAATTAGGTTAAATGTGTTTTTAATTGAAATTAATTGGTTAAATGAGTTTAATTATTAGTATTATTGATAAATATGTTGAGAAAATTAATTTTGGATAATTGTATAATTTTTGGTGAATTTTTGAAGTAGTTTTAGTATATTTATATATATAAGGGTATTTTGGTAATTTTACCCTAAATTGGCTAAAAATGTAATTTAATTGGTTTTAATAGTTATTTAAGGTATAAAAATGATTTCTACAAATTATTTAGTATTTTTAACTAATTAAAACTATTTTTCGTTAATTATTTTCAATTATATATATAATATACGATTTTTCTAATAAAATGAGTTTTTATCGGTTTTTTGCAGTGTTTTTAAGGTTAATTACGTAATTTCTACCTATAAAATGTATTTTTAGGTTTTAAGGGTATTTTTGATATTATCAGAATTGTTATGTGTTTATGGACCCCGATCGGTGGACTGTAGTTTGGAGTCCGACCGAGGGGTTGTGGATTTGTGTTGCGCTTATTTTTCGAAGTGTATTTCCTTGCAGGGTTGGCTCTACTCTTTTGAGTAGAGAGATGTCCATTTTACAGGGGAGGTTCTGTCGAATTTTTGGTAGAATTCTCGTAAAACGTGATATCCGGTCGAACCCTAATATCGATTCTGTATTTAATACTCTAGATCGAATTCTAGGATTTCTATTAGGTTTATTCTAATGTCTGTCGTTATTTGCTTGTTTAGTTGCACCGAGACCGAGGGCTAGTGGACCAGGCCCGTCGGATCCATCTCGTGGAGCGCACTGATTTGTGAGTTATTAGACTATATATATATATGCTTAGGATGCATGATTTAGAAATGCATGTTTTGTGTTTATTAAATATGCATAAATAATTTGATTATTTCTTAAGTTATATTTTTGGTTTATTTTTAGTTTATTTTTGGTATATATTAAATTGTATACATGTTTTGTAAATAAATTATATTTAAAATGTTTTTAAATATATTTCTAGTTTAATTTATGATTTGATTGGATTTATTTGACGTATATATACTCGAAATATACCTGGTTTACTTTTGGTATATTTTTAGTATATATATGGTTTATGTTGATATTTTATTGAACTTCATGCATCATTTATTTTTGTGAATGAATGTTTTATATTATTAATGATGAAGGATATCGATAGAACGTGCTACCTAGTGGGCAGCACTAGGACCGAGTACGTACTGGTACGCCTATAGTATTTTGGCTATAATACTAACTTATTTGTGGATATTGATTTGATGTGATTATTGATATGTGTGAGATATGGTTTGGAGGTGTGATTGCTGGAGCTCGGTTGACCAAATGTCTCGGGGCCAATCACACTGGCAGTCAGACTGCTGGAGCTCGATTGACTTAGTGTCTCAGGGCCAGTCTACTGTCTAAATGGATTAAGTGGATATATTTGGAATAAGTGAGCCCGTATGGCTAGAGTATTGTCTAACACTATTTTCAAGGTTGCGATATTCTAGGGTTCTATGTGATCCTTCATAAAAGATGATTTTCAATGAAATATATATAAAAATGATTTTATTGTATCTGTGTGTATTTGCCTGTATATATATTAGATATATATATATTGTTGATTGTATGCATTGTCACTTAGTGTGTATGTATATATATTATAGTAATTCACTCAGTGAGGTCTAACTCCCCTCCGTTGACAATTTTTCAGGAGAGTCAACATCCTCAGACCTCAGTAGCAGGTCTATACGCCGGATTTCTTTCGCCCCGGCTTCTTTGTGTAAACTGCTTACTTGAGTCTTATTTTTATAATCTAGACACTGCAGTAGTTGTGAATTAAAGTGTGGGATTTCATGTATTTTATTTAAAGAGATGTATTATATTGAAACTGGATTTGTACTGAAAGATTTTATATATGTGATGAGTTGAGATTTGATTTAAATCCAGTGATGAAAATGTTATTATTATATTTATGATTTTTATTTTCGCTGCATATTATATGGTTATTGTTATTATTGCATGATTTATTTTATTTTTAGGCTTGCTACGGGTTCCGGATTCGAAAGAATTCCCGTTCCCTAGCGCCGGTCATGGCCCCTGTTTTGGATGATTAAACTTCAAGAAAACTCAAGAAATGGATGATTAAATCCAAAAACAGGGGCCATGACCGGCGCTAGGGAATAGGAATTCTTTCGAATCCGGAACCCGTAGCAAGCCTAAAAATAAAATAAAACATGCAATAATAATAACAATATATAATGCAGCGAAAATAAAAATCATAAATATCATAATAACAATCCACCACGGGATTTAAATCAAATCCTCATCATTACATATATATAAATCTTTATACAAATCCAGTTCAAATATAATACAACATCACTTTAAATGTTTAATGACTACTGCAATGTCTAGATAAAATAAAACTCAAGACTTAGAGAAGCAGTTTACATAAAGAAGCCGGAGCGGAAGAAATCCGATGTATATGTCATGACCCAAAACAGGGGCCATGACCGGTGCTAGGGAACGGGAATTCTTTCGAATCCGGAACCCGTAGCAAGCCTAAAAAATAAAATAAAACATGCAATAATAGTAGCAATATATAATGCAGCGGAAATAAAAATCATATTATTATTTTCACCAACTGGATTTAAGTCAAATCTCATCTCATATATATAAATCTTTAATACAAATCCGGTTTCAAATATAATACAATATCTCACATAAGTAAAATACATAAAATCCCACAATTAATTTACAACTACTGCAGTGTCTAGATTATAAAAATAAGACTCAAGTAAGCAGTTTACACAAAGAAGCCGGGGCGGAAGAAATCCGGCGTATCGGCCTGCTACTGAGGTCTGAAGATGTTGACTCTCCTGAAAAATAGTCAACGGAGGGGAGTCAGACCTCACTGAGTGAATTACTATAATATATATACATACTCACTAAATGACAATGGACACAGTCAACAATATATATATAATATATATGTATACAAGCAAATACACACAGATGCAATAAAATCATTTTATATATATTTTACTGGAAATCATCGTTTATGAAGGATCACATAGAACCCTAGAATATCGCAACCTCAGAAATAGTGTTAGACAACACTCTAGCCACACAGGCTCACTTAATCCAAATATATCCACTTAATCCATTTAGACAGTAGACTGGCCCCGAGACACTAAGTCAACCAAGCTCCAGCAGTCTGACTGCCAGTGTGATTGGCCCCGAGACACTTGGTCAACCGAGCTCCAACAATCACACCCAAATCACATCTCACACATCAAATAATCATATCCAACCAATATCCACAAATGGTTAGTAATATAGCCTAAATGCTATAGGCGTACCGGTACGTACTCGGTCCTAGTGCGGCCCACTAGGCAACACGTTCTATTGATATCCTTCATCATTAATAATATAAAACATTCATTCACAAAAATAAATGATGCATGAAGTTCAATAAAATATCAACATAAACCATATACATACTAGAAATATACCAAAAGTAAACCAGGTATATTTCGAGTATATATACGTCAAATAAATCCAGTTAAATTACAAAATAAACTAGAGATATATTTGAAAACATTTTAAATACAGTTCATTAATAAAACATGCATATAATTTAATATATACCAAAAATAAACCAAAAATTTACTTAAATACAAATCATATTATCTATGCATTTTAATCAAAATAAAACATATATTTCTAAATCATGCATCCTAAAGCATATATATATAGTATAGTAATTCACCCTAGTGCGCTCCACGAGACGGGTCCAACGGTCCTGGTCCACTAGCCCTCGGTCTCGGCGCAACTAAACAAGCAATAAATAATAGACATCAGAATAAACCTAACAGAAATCCTAGAATTCGATTTAGAGTATTAAACACAGAATCGATATCAGGGTTCGACCGGACATCACGTTTTACGAGAATTCTACCAAAAATCCGACAGAACCTCCCCTGTAAAACGGACATCTCTCTACTCAAAAGAGTAGAGCCGACCTTGCAAGGAAATACACTTCGAAAAACTACACAGAGCACAATCAAAATCCCACGGTCGAACTCTAAACTACAGTCCACCGACCGGGGTCCACAATCACAAAATAATTCCAGAAATACCAAAAATATCCTTATAACATAGAAATTCATTTTATAAGTAAAATTACATAATTAACCTTTAAACATAGTAAAAACCGATAAAAACTCATTTTATTAGAAAAATCGTATATTATATATATAATTGAAAATAATTCACGAAAAATAGTTTTAATTAGTTAAAAATACCAAATAATTTGTAGAAATCATTTTTATACTTTAAATAACTATTAAAACCACTTAAATTACATTTTTAGCCAATTTTGTGTAAAATTACCAAAATGCCCTTATATATATAAATATACTAAAATTACTTCAAAAATTCATCAAAAATTGTATAATTATCCAAAATTAATTTTCTCAACATATTTATCAATAATATAAATAATTAAACTCAATTATCCAATTAATTTCAATTAAAAACACAATTAACCCTAATTTCCCAAAATTAGATAAACTTCAATAATTCAAAATAAATACTTAGAAATTCATAAAAATTCCAAATAAATTCCTATAATTCATTTCAACACCTAATTTAACCATAAAACACAATTTCATAATGTATTTAATTAATTTCCGAAAATTAGAAAATAATAATAAAATAATCAAAAATACCCAAAAATCCAAAAAATCTCCAAAAATTCCAAAAAAAATCATAAATGTAGATTAAGCTACTAGGAACAACATTTATGAAGGGATTTTCCATGAATCAATCAATTCGAAGCTCAAAAAAATCGAAAACCCTAATATGGCCGAATTGGAAAATTCGAAACCTAAGCAAATCAAGACCATTTAAGCTCAAACCAAAGCTAGAATCACACTCACCAGTGCTCAAGGAGAAGAAAGAGACCGTCGGTGTCAAAAATGGTGGCCGAAATCTTCGTCGACGGCGAGGAGAAGAAATTTTGGCCAAAAGAAGAAAAGAGGCTGCCGGCACCGGGGAAGAAGGCTGTTGACGGCGGGGGACGGCTGGGAACGGCGGTGACAAGCCGGGAGGCACACCGACGGCAAGGGAATGGGATGGCAGACGGCGGTTGGTGGTGAGGGGTGGTCGGGTGCGGGAGAAGGAAGAAGAAGTAGAAGAAAAAGAAAAAGAAAGAAAAGAAAAGAAAAAGAAAAGAAAAAGAAAAAAGAAGAAAGAAAAATAATAAAAAAAAATAATTTTAATAAAATATTTAAAAAAATCACACCCACACATATAATTTAATATTTTAATAATTTAATAATAAATAAAAATAATTAAATAACAATAAATTAATAAACAAATAATAAAATATTAGGGTAATATATATTAAACCCTAATTAAATAAATATCGCACACATACACGGTGTTTAGTAATTTAAAAATACGTATGAGTTCATGCAAGTCCGAAAATATATTTAAAATAATTAATAATAAATTATTTACGTGAAAATTTCCTAGAAAATGCAAGTCCCGGGAAAATTTTACGTAAAGCACTGTAAATAATACACAATAATTAAAATAGGTTTTAAATACATCTTAACTCGTAAAAATATCGTAGTATATATACAAAAATTATTAACACTGCATATCCCGGTACAGTGTAAAAATGTTTAAAAAATACGGGATATTACAGTATAGGCCTGCTACTGAGGTCTGAAGATGATGACTCTCCTGAAAAATAGTCAACGGAGGGGAGTCAGACCTCACTGAGTGAATTACTATAATATATATACATGCATACTAAATGACAATGCATACAGTCAACAGTATATATCTAATATGTATATATACAGACAAATACACACAGATGCAATAAAATCATTTTATATATTTTTATTTAAAATCATCGTTTATGAAGGATCACATAGAACCCTATGATATCGCAACCTCGAAAACAGTGTTAGACAACACTCTAGCCATACAGGCTCACTTATTCCAAATATATCCACTTAATCCATTTAGACAGTAGACTGGCCCCGAGACACTAAGTCAACCGAGCTCCAGCAGTCTGACTGTCAATGTGATTGGCCCCGAGACACTTGGTCAACCGAGCTCCAACAATCACACCTCCAAACCATATCTCACATATCAAATAATCATATCCAGTCAGTATCCACAAATGGTTAGTAATATAACCTAAATGCTATAGGCGCACCGGTACGTACTCGGTCCTAGTGCTGCCCACTAGGTAGCACGTTCTATTGATCTCCCTTATTAATAAATATAAAACATTCATTCACAAATAAATGATGCATGAATGTAAATAAAATAACAATATAAACCATATATATACTGGAAATATACCAAAAGTAAACCAGGTATATTTTGAGTATATATATGTCAAATAAATCCAATTAAATTACAAAATAAGTTAGGAATATATTTAAAAACATTTTAAATATAATTTATTAACAAAACATGCATATAATTTAATATATACCAAAAATAAACCAACAATAAACTAAATATAAACTTAAGTAATAATCAAATTATTTATGCATATTTAATCAAAATAAAACATGCATTTCTAAATCATGCATCCTAAGCATATATATATAAAATAGCAACTCACACTTAGTGCGCTCCTCGAGATGGGTCCAACGGGCCTGGTCCACTAGGCCTCGGTCTCGGCGCAACTAAACAAACAATAACGACAGAAATCAGAATAAACTTAACAGAAAATCCTAGAATTCGATCTAGAATATTAAACACAGAAATAAGATTAGGTTTCGACTGGACATCACGTTTTATGAGAATTCTATCAAAAATTCGGTAGAACCTCCCCTGTAAAATGGACATCTCTCTACTCAAAGAGTAGAGTCGACCCTGCAAAGAAACACACTTCGAAAAATAGGCACAACAACAAATCCACAACCCCTCGGTCGTACTCCAAACTACAGTCTACCGACCGGGATCCACAAACACAGAATAATTTCAAAAATACCAAAAATACCCTTATAACATAGAAATTCATTTTATAAGTAGAAATTACATAATTAGCCTTAAAACACAGTAAAAACCGATTAAAAACTCATTTTATTAGAAAAATCGTATATTATATATATAATTGAAAATAATTCACGAAAAATAGTTTTAATTAGTTAAAAATACTAAATAATTTGTAGAAATCATTTTTATACCTTAAATAACTATTAAAACCAATTAAATTACATTTTTAGCCAATTTTATGTAAAATTACCAAAATGCCCTTATATATATAAATATACTATAATTACTTCAAAAATTCACCAAAAATAGTATAATTATCCAAAAATTAATTTTATCAACATATTTATCAATAATATCAATAATTAAACTCAATTAACCAATTAATTTCAATTAAAAATATAATTAACCTAATTTTCCAAAATTACATAAACTTAAATAATTCAAAATAAATACATAGAAATTCATAAAAATTCCTATAATTCATTTCAACACCTATAATTACCATAAAACACAATTTCATAATTTAATTAATTAATTTTTGAAAATTAGAAAATAATATTAAAATATTCAAAAATACCCAAAAATCAAATTAATCTCCAAAAATTCCACAAAAATTCATACATGTAGATTAAGCTACTAGGATCAACATTTGTGAAGGGAGTTTTCATGAATCAATCAATTCGAAGTTCAAAAACCCTAAAATGGCCAAAATCAAAAATTCAAAACCTAAGCAAATCAAGACCATTTAAGCTCAAACCAAAGCTAGAATCACACTCACCGGAGCTTAAGGAGAGAAAGAGATCGGCGGTGTCAAAAATGGTGGTCGGAATCACAAGGTGTGAAGAAATGAAGCTTTCGGTCGGAAATGGAGGAATTGGAGCTAGCCGACGCCGGGGAAGGAAGCTAGGGGTGGCGGAGCAACTGGAGAAGATGGCGACACGCAGGGGAGGCACTCTAATGGCCGGTGATTGGAGTATTAGTGGTGAGAGGAAGATGGAGGAGGGTCGGGCTTGGGAAGGAAGAAGAAGAAGAAAAAAAGAAAAGAAAAAGAAAAGAAAAGAAAAAGAAAAAGAAAAGAAAAAGAAAAAAATAAAAAAAGAAAAATAAAAAAATAAATAATAAATAATTTTAATAAAATATTTGGGAAAATCACACACCACACACTTAATATTTTAAAATTTAATAATAAATTAAAATAATTAAATAACAATAAATTAATAAACAAATAATAAAATATTAGGGTAGTATATTAAACCCTAATTAAATAAATATATACACACATAGGCTTTATTTAGTAATTTAAAAATACGCATGAGTTCATGCAAGTCCGAAAATATATTTACAATAATTAATAATAAATTATTTACGTGAAAATTTCCCCGAAAATGCAAGTCCCGCGAAAATTTTACGTAAGGTACTCGAAATAATACACAATAATTAAAATAGATTTTAAATACACATCAACTCGTAAAAATATCATAATATATATACAAAAATTATTAACACTGCATATCCTGATGCAATATTAAAATATTTAAAAACACGGGATATTACAATGTGTTTGTTTACTGTGTTTTGTTTCATGTTTTGGTACATATACATATATATATACACACACACACACACACATATACAGTCACACAAATAAACACACACACATGAAATAATAAATACAAACCCTAATTATAATATATAAATATAATACATAAAATAACAATACAAATAATAAAATAATTTAATAACAAAAAAATAGTGAAATTTGATAAAGCAATAATAGAAATAACAATATTAAAATAACCATGCACCAAATTAATATTATTAAAATAATATTATCCAAAAATAGTAAATATAAACGATGAAAATTAAACGACCAAAATAATAAGTTCCAAAATAATATATTTACGTAGAAAATTCATTTAAATATAAAATAATAGTAATTAATCACAAAATAGTAAAATAATTAAATTTAACTTTTAAATTTTATTAATACTGCATATCTCATTTAATATTAAAATAATTTTAAAACTAAGGTTATAACATTTATAATTATGTTTTATGAAATAAAATTTTAAACTTTTAACATATGTAACTAACTTCAATATACAATTATTTCAAATGGAGTAGATCCTGAACAACTACTTCTATTCCAACGCATGTTATCACTAACATTCGCCATAAACTCGATAATGCGCAAGGATAAGGTACAATTTACCATGAAAAAGGTGAACATTGAAAAACATAATGTATTTTACATTTTACTGGCATAACACAAGTTTTTTTACCATATATTGGTTTTTTATTTTTTTCAGATTACCCTATAGTAATGAAGTTATTCAATTTCTATCAGTTTATTGTTTATAGGGCCGCGACATTTAGCGTCCAGCAGTGCCACTCATTTGCATTCATATTGTTGAATAGCACTACCCTAACAAGGTACTACATCAATTTGGATATGCCCAGCCCATACCTATTGTACCATTCGAGCTTGATGTTTTGCATTCTAATGATTTGTGTGATCAAGATGCTGATTGGCTAGTGAAACATACAAGATGGGTGGATCTTTGGGCTCATCGCGCTTATAGTGTTATAGGAGGCATAGCTTCACATTGAGCCAGACATTATCATTTACAGTATTTGTTGTGGTACCAATCTGTTACACGTAGATGGATCTCACCTAGGAGCGCATGGTTGGCATTAGCTATATGTACATATTCATTCTTAGTCTTAAATTATTTAACTTATATTTTACTTATGGATAATAATTTTTGTTATTTTTTTTAACATGTAGGCTTATGCTTTTGAGCATATATCTTTATCTCAAGATGTAGCTAATCCACATGACTATCTTGTAGTGCACTTTTTACACTTAATGGTTCGAGATGCAAAGTTACTGATGATATGCCCTGACCTGAACCTGCACCATCACATGTTCCACTCCCAAAACACTTATAAAATATTGGAGATATTGATGAGCAGATGGTTAGACGTCATCAATGTCGTGCATGACGAAATGGTTCAACTAATATACCTCCTTCAACCCCAGCTTTAATTTTTCCTATTCCTCATTCTATCTCTTTTCATACTTAGCTATCCTTTTCATTATCTCTTGCTGACATTAACCTCTCATCTACATTTGATGATGTTACTGCTCCCTCTTCATCCTTTCTCTCTCCTGTCAGTTAGTTTACTGTTTTTATCCATCCAGTCCATCTTCATCCTCTTTGATTCCTTCCCTTTAGTTTTCATTTCCTAGCCACTCAGACCTTCTTCCTTAACTTTGCCACCGAAGCTGACTCCTCCTAACCAATTTTCATGACCCAAAACAGGAGGCCATGACTGGCACTAGGGAACGGGAATTCTTTCGAATCCGGAACCCGTAGCAAGCCTAAAAAAAATAAAAGCATGCAATAAAAATAAAATAAACAAAATATTATTCAGCGAAAATTAAATCTCAATTAATAAAATAAGCTCCTCATCATTATAAAAATAAAATATTATCACATCTCATATCATAAAACAAAATCTTTTAATACAAGTATAAATATAAATACAACTCTCAATAGAGTCAAATACAATTATTACTACAGTGTCTAAAGTACAAAATAAAACTCAAGTAAGTGATTTACATAATAAAGTCAAAGCAAAAGAAATCTGGTGAACAGGTCTACTGCTGAGGTCTGACCCAAATCTGAATGGTCTACGCTGACCTCCACGGCCATGTCTACTGCTCTGATGCACTCGTTGTTGCTGCCTCTGACTCTACTGAGTCAGACCTCTCTGTTGACTACTCGAACCAATATGAAAACTAGAGTACGGAGCAGTCTGCAATCCACTCGACTGAACTCTCAGGTAGTAATAATCAGGCATCACTCCCTGCCTAACTAGCCTCAGCTCAATCTCCTTGGCCAACTCAATCACAGACTCCAAAGTAAGGCCTACTGTAGGCATACCAATAAATGCTAAACCCAATCTGGTAACGTAGGTAGTGACTGTAAAATACTGATCTCACATAAGATCCTCTGCATATCTACCCAGTCGGAGAAACTCTCAGGTGTATTCCTCTACTGATCGATCACCGCGAGAAATGCTGGTCAATCGGAGATGATAACTCATACAGAGAGGCTCTGGATAGAATCTCCTCATAAACCGCTCTCGAAACTAAGCCCAGGTCATCATCATCATATAAGGCTGAATCATCTAAATAAACCAGTCCAGGGCTGGTCCCTCAACAGACAACTCGATGATCATAATCCACTGATACTCGGTTGTGAGCAGTCCGAGTCCTAGTCTCAATCGCATGTAGAAAATCTACAGATTAAAAGTCCCATCAAAGGCAATCCTGCCAACTCTAGCATAAAACATAGCTGCCTTAGGGTCAAACATATACTGCTGATAGGCAGGCTGAACAGGCTGAACAATTGGAGGTACAGGATCCTCAAACTCAGGCTCAACAGGCTCCTTATCCTATATCTCCTCTCTGCCTACGACGACCTGCTGCTCCTCGAGGTCTACCTCTGCCACAACCTCTACGTCTAACTAGCTGCACATGAGGTAAAACCTCATCCTGAAAAGACTCTTCATCCTCGACCTCAACGATCGGTGGAGCGACACGCGCTCGCCTCCTTATTCTGAAAAGAATAACAGAATGATTCAGACAAAATAGACAACTAAGGAATACACAGAAAACTAAAGCAAAAAATACTCATCATGACATACTCGAACCTAATTCACTGTAGTAGTTTTAAAAGAAAATAAAACTTTGAAACTAGGGCCACGAGTCACACAACTAAGGCCCTGACATAGAACTCCACTTTGATACCAACTTTTTCATGACCCAAAATAGGGGCCCTGACGGTGCTAGGGAACGAGAATTCTTTCGAATCCAGAACCCATAGCAAGCCTTAAAATAAAATAAAATATACAATAATAATAATAACATAATTAAAATAATCTACAGTGGAAATAAATCATATATAAAATAAAATAATAATCTGCCAATGATATTAAATCGAACATCCTTATTTCATATATTAATAATCTTTAATAACAAATCCAGTTCAAATATTTAAAGTACATAACTCATACAAATATAATACAACATCCTTTTTCAATTTTACAACTATTGCAGTGTCTAGATTATATAAATAAAACTTAGGTAAGCATATTACATAATGAAATCGGGGCAGAAGAAATCCGGCGTACGGGTCTGCTACTGAGGTCTGAAGATGATGACTCTCCTGAAAAATAGTCAATGGAGGGGGAGTTAGACCTCACTGAGTGAATTGCTATAATATATATACATGCATACTAAATGACAACGCACATAGTCAAAAGTATATATAATACGTATGTATACAAGCAAATAAACACATATGCAATAAAATCATTTTATATATTTTTATTGAAAATCACTGTTTATGAAGGATCAAATAGAACCCTAGAAAATCGTAACCTCAAAACAGTGTTAGACAACACTCTAGCCATACAGGCTCACTTATTCCAAATATATTCACTTAATTCCATTTGGACAGTAGACTGGCCCCGAGACACTAAGTCAACCGAGCTCCAGTAGTCTGATTGTCAGTGTGATTAGCCCCGAGACACTTGGTCAACTGAGCTCTAGTTCAAATATTTAAAGTACATAACTCATACAAAATATAATACAACATCCTTTTTCAATTTTACAACTATTGCAGTGTCTAGATTATAAAAATAAAACTTAGGTAAGCATATTACATAATGAAACCGGGGCAGAAGAAATCCGGCATACAGGTCTGCTACTGAGGTCTGAAGACGATGACTCTCCTGAAAAATAATCAACGGAGGGGAGTTAGACCTCACTGAGTGAATTGCTATAATATATATACATGCATACTAAATGACAATGCACACAATCAAAAGTATATATAATATGTATGTATACAAGCAAATACACACAGATGCAATAAAATCATTTTATATATTTTTATTGAAAATCACTATTTATGAAGATCAAATAGAACCCTAGAAAATCGCAACCTCAAAACAGTGTTAGACAACACTCTAGCCATACAGGCTCACTTATTCTAAATATATTCACTTATTCCATTTGGACAGTAGACTGGCCCCGAGACACTAAGTTAACCGAGCTCCAACAGTCTGATTGTCAGTTGTGATTAGCCCCGAGACACTTGGTCAACTGAGCTCCAGCAATCACACTCCCAAATCATATTTCACACATAAATTAATCAAATCCAATCAATATCCATAAATAGGTTAGTGATATAGCCTAAATGTTATAAGCGTACCGGTACGTACTCGGTCCTAGTGCTGCCCACTAAGTAGCACGTTCTATTGATATCCTTCATTAAAATATAAACATACATTCATAAAAATAAATGATGCATGAATTTGAAATAAATAACAACATAATCCATATATATACTAGAAATATACCAAAAATAAACTAGGTATATTTCGAGTATATATACGTCAAATAAATCTAATACAATCGTAAAATAAACTAAATATATATTTAAAAACATTTTAAATATAAATGTTTAATAAAGCATGCATATAATTTAAAATATATCAAAAATAAACCAAAATAAACTTAAGTACAAATTAAATCATTTATGTATATTTAATCAAAATAAAACATATATTTCTAAATTCATGCACCCTAGAGCATATATATATAAAATAATAACTCATTATTTATTGTGCTCCTCGAGATGGGTCTGATGGGCCTGGTCCACTAGGTCTCGGTCTCGGTGTAACTAAACAAATAAACGACAATAGGAAATCAGAATAAATCTATTAAAATTCCCAATAACCCGATCTAGAATACTAGACACATAATTAAAATCAGAATTCGACCGAACATCACATTTTACGAGAATTCTACTGAAAATTCTGTAGAATCTCCCCTGGTAAAATGGACATCTCTCTACTCAAAGAGTAGAGCCGGTCCTGCAAAGAATTACACTTCAAGAATAAACACAGAATTTACAACCAAAACCCCTCGGTCGAAACTCCAAACTACAATTTACCGACCGAGGTTCACAATTCACAGAATATTTACAAAATACTGAAAATACCCTTATATAATAAAAATACATTTTATAAATCCAAATTACGTAATTAACCCTAAAACACGTTAAAAATCGATAAAAAACTCATTTTATTAGAAAAAATCGTATATTATATATATAATTGAATATAATTTATGAAAAATAGTTTTAATTAGTTACAAATACTAAATAATTTGTAGAAATCCCTAAATAACTATTAAAACCAATTTAATTACATTTTTAGCCAATTTAGTGCAAAATTACCAAAACACCCCTATATATATATATATACTAAAATAAATCCAAAAAATTCACCAAAAATAATATAATTACTCAAAATTAATTTTCTCAACATATAATTCAATAATATCAATAAATATACTCAATTAACCAATTAATTTCAATTAAACACATAATTAACCCTATTTTTTCAAAATTACATAAACTTAATAAATTCCAAATAAATATATAAAAATTCATAAAAATTAAAAATAAATTTCTATAATTCATTTCAACACCTATAATCACCATAAAACACAATTTCATAATTTAATTAATTAATTTTTGAAAATTAGAAAATATTAATAAAATAATCAAAAATTCACAAAAATCAAAATAAATTCCAAAAATTCTACAAAAATTACAGCATGTAGATTAATCTTTTAGGAACAAAGTTTGTGAAGGAAGTTTTCATGAATCAATCAAATTTGAGCTAAAAAAAATTTGGTAATAGGCTGAAATGAAGAAATTGAAACCTAAGCAATTCTAGACCAAATCAAGTGAAACAAAGCTTGGAATCACACTCACCGGAGCTCAAGGAGAAGATAAAGACTAGTGGCATCAAATTTGGTGGTCGAAAATGGCTTGATCGAGTTGACTTCAATTTTCAGCCTCCTTGAAAAATCTGGCCAAAACACACTGGAAAAAGGTGATTCATGCATCACGAATGGCTGGCAAGGGAGGAGGAAGGCTGAGGGGCATAGTAATAGCAAGAAAACTAGCTTAAATGGCCAGAATGGAAGAAAATGTATTGGGAGGAAGAAGAAGAAGGGAGGGGCAAAATCGTAAATAAAGCAAACTTTTGATTTTTGTTATAAATAATGTATATATGTATATATATGTCCACCTTATATTATAGTAATACATATATTTCCACACACAAATAATACTCACCACATAAATATTTTATTATATTTAATAATTTATACACTTAAAATTAATTAATTAATACAAAAAATAAATAATAAAATTAAGGAAATTAATTAAGCTCTAATTAATTTAAATAAATACACATATATACAATTTATTTTAGCACTTTTAAAATTATATATGAGTTCATGCAAATTCGTAAAACTAGTCAAAATAAATAGTATTAAATTATTTACGTATCAATTTGCCCGAAAATATAATTCCTGGGGAAAATTTTACGTAAAGTACTTAAAATAATATAAAATAATTAAAATTAACTTTAAACAAATAACAAACTCATAAAATATTATAAATACATACAAAAATTATTAACACTGCATATCCCGATGCAGTATAAAAATGTTTAAAAACTCGGGATATTACAGTCTCCCCCCTTACAAGAATTCGTCCCCGAATTCTAGAAAAGAATGATACAAGATCAAGAAGGGAAGAGATGCGGGTAAGAAGCTCACATCTCAGCTTCAGTCTTCCACATATGCTCCTCAACTCTATTGCTATGCCACAGAACCCTTGACCATTCGGAATCTGTTTCGACCGTAATTGTCGGACTTAATAATCAATGATCGCCATAGGTTCTTCCACAAACGTCAGATCTTCATTCACTTCTACGCTGTTGGGCCTGCAACACGTGTGAAGGGTCTGAGAAATACTTTCCTCAGCATTGAGATATGAAACACTGGATGCACCTGTGACATACTCGGAGGCAAAGCCAACCGATATGCAACAGTGCCAACTCTCTCCAAAATCTCAAACGGTCCGATATATCTCGGTGCCAACTTACCCTTTCTGCCAAATCTCATAACACCCTTCATCGGAGACACCTTCAGAAAAACATAGTCTCCAACTTGAAACTCCACATCTCTGCGCCTAGGATCCACATAGCTCTTCTGCCTGCTAACTGCGGTGGAGAGGCCAACTTTCAGCCAAAAATGGTATTCAGTTGCTGCCAACCGCCGGAGAGGGGTGACTGGAGGTGGCGGAGCTGCTAGAGGAGGAGGTGGACATCCGGGAGGCACACCGACAGTAGTTGGTCGGCGTAGCAGCAGTTGAGAGCGATGGTGAGGCTGAAGATCGGGATGAAGAAGGGGAAGAAAATAGGTTTAGTTATATATATATATATATATATATATTATATATATATATATATATATATATATACACACACATATATATATACACACATATATATAACACACAAAAAATACAATATATACATATAATTTAATCATCAAACCCTAATACTATTCATGTATGCATATATATGTATTATTCATAAAAATTTAGGTCAATAATGTAATTCATTAAAATAATAATACTAAAATATTAATGCTCTAAGTTAAAGACTTAATAAAATACTATTTCCTGAAATAATAATTTAAAAACATGTATTTACATAAAATATATTAATTAAACATAAATAATAACGATAATAATAATTTTTTTCAAGATAATGAAATAATAATCAATTATTATTTTAAAATTATTAACACTGCATATCTTATTTTACAATAAAATAATTTAAAAACTCGAGTTATAACACTAATTTCCATTTTCTTATCCTTTTGGTCCCTTTTCCTCACCTCATCAAATGATGTCGACTCTCGATCCCATAACAAATTTCCTTTCTCATTTTTCCACTAAAATTCATGCATCACCGATACAACCATTGCATTTTACACCTACAGCATCACCCTTACATTTTACACCCTTACACGACTAAATCTATTTGGGCTTTGTCACTCCACTCTAATTGATGATGACGATGATAACGAGGATGACAATGTTGATAATGAAGATGATGATAATGGCGCTTCTTTTGTAGGTGGAGGTAGTTCATGTTCTTCACAGTTTATTGACATGAGCTTTGGACAAATAGTACAACGTTATAACTTGGGTTTACGGTCTAAAGTATGAAAAAATAAGCCTTGTCAATCTTAATTTATTTTAGTTTTTTTTTTTTTGAAAGTTATTTATTTATCATTAAATAATAACTTATCAAACATATTACTATGTTCTTATTATCATTACCTTTGTACTAATATGATTGATATGTGTGTTGTGTAATTGGCCTACTTTTTTAAAATTTTAAATTTTAAATTTTAATGTTATAATGACTATGATTAATTAATTATAATTATATTAAAAATAATATAATAGTTATAATAATATTATGATTTTTTTTGTTTTTAATTTTAAATGTGTAATGACCCTTTATTTTAATTATTAAAATATATTTTGAAATTTGCAATGTTAATAATATTTTAAATTTTTAAATATTAATATTGGTGAATATTATTTAATTATTTTGTTTTTAAACATTTTCCTACATAAAGGATATTATTGGGATGTTAGTATTATTATTTGTAGTTAGTGTGCAAGTGTATCATGCATGTGTTATTTTTATTGTTATTATTATTGTTCTACTACTACTACTACTAGTATTATTATATGTCCATGTGTTGTGTGTGTTATGTATATATATAAATGTGACAAATGGTTAAAGTTGATATATATATATATTTATATATATATATATATATATATATATATATATAAAGAGGTCAACATGTTAAAAAAAACCGGGTCAAACCATCTTTTCTCTCCCACTTTTTTTTCTTCTTCTTCTTTCTCCCATGTGTCTGCTATTAACGCACCAACAACACGCCTAAAGCCCACTAGCCATGTCGTCAACCACCACTAATGCCACCCAAGCTTGCCACCTTCCTCCCTCTCCCTTCTCGTTGCCTCCAGGGAGCTTCGATTGTTGGTTTTTGCTTGAAATGGTGAGCTTGCTACTGTAGCTCTGGCAAATTTTTGGTGGGTTTAGCTTCTATTTTTGGGCTCTTTAGACTCCTCTCGACGTGTACTTCTTGATTCTAAAGTCATTTCAATTTACGATGTTCAAATTATGAGTTTTCTTCGATTTTAGTTTATGTCTATTTTAGGTTTTTATTTTTTTTTAGCTTAATTGTGTTTGATTCTTGATAAATCCTTTTGAAAATGTTGTTATTTGGAACTTAAGCTTCTCAAATATATTTTTAGTTTATTTTTTTAATTTATTTCAATTATGGGTAATTATTGAATTTTAAAAAATTAAAAATGAATTTTTATTAATTATGTGTTTTATGTGTTATTTTGAAAATTATGTTAAATTAGTGTAGTTAATTTAAATTATTAATTTTAGAAGTGAGAAAATAAATTTTATTAATTTTTAGTAAATATTTAGTATTATGTGAATTTTGGATTTATAGGTAAATTATGTTTTTTAATTGATATTATAGTTAAATTACATGTTTTAAATAATTATGGAATAATAAATGGTATTAAAATATTTTTATGAATTATTTATTATTTTTAACTAATTAATACTATTTTTCAAAAATATATTCAAATAATAATTTTATATACTATTTTTATGATTAAATAAGTTTTTAACCATTTTTATTATATATATAACCTATTTGAGTATTAATTGTGAATTTCACTATTTAATGTTAAATAATGGAAAAATCGGATTTTTATTTATATTATATAATTTATTTGAGATTTTATTTAGTTAAGGTGAAAATAATTATATTTAATGTTTCTGTTATTTAAATAAATTGTATTTTGGTATTTTATTGATATTTATGGATTTTAATGATTTTTATTATTTAATATTGATTTTTGGTGAATTGTGAACCTCGATTGGGAATTTGTGTAGTTCGGGATTTCAACTCGAGTTGTTGAGCTTTATGTATCTACAAGTGTGTTTTCTTGTAGGATTGACTCTACTTTTCAGTAGAGAGATATCTGTTTTACAAAAAAGACTCTGCCAAATTTTTAGTAGAAATATCATAAAATGTGATGTGGGGTCGATCCTGAGTTTCTAGTTTTTTATTGAGTTTTGATTTTTAGATCGAGTCTTCCTTTAGAATTCTTAGAAGTATAAGTTAGGAATTTATTCTAATTTTACTATTATTTATTTTTCTAGCTGCACCGAGATCAAGGCCTATCAAACCATGCCTGTTGAGTCAGTCTCGAGGAGTGCAAACTTGTGAGTTATTATTTTATATATTTATTGCATATAGGATGCATGAAAGTGAGCTTGCATATTTTCATTAGATGTTAAAACATGATTATTTCATTATATATGTTAGTATGTTTTCGTATATATTTGGTATATTTTGACATATATTCAACATATTTATTTGGTATATTTTTTGTATATTAGTGGTATATTCTTCTTAAATGAATGCTATTATATTTAAATGATGCATTTTATTATTTTCCATAAATATAAGATTGACTTGAAGGATAGTGTCACGACCCAAAACAGGGGCCATGACCGGGCACTAGGGAACGGGAATTCTTTCGAATCTGAAACCCGTAGCAAGCCTTAAAATAAAATAAAACATGCAATAATAATAATAACATAATTAAAATATTATGCAGCGGAAATAAAATTATAAATAATTAAATAATAATCCACCACGGGATTTAAATCAATAACTCATCTCATATATATGAATAAACTTTTAATACAAATCCAGTTCAAATACTTAAAGTATATAACTCATACTAATATAATACAACATCCTTTTTCAATTTTTACCACTACTGCAGTGTGTAGATCATAAAAATAAAACTCAGGTAAGCAGTTTACATAATAAAGCCGGAGCAGAAGAAATCCGGCATACGGGTCTGCTACTGAGGTCTAAGGAAGATGACTCTCCTGAAAAATAGTCAACGGAGGGGAGTCAGACCTCATTGAGTGAATTACTATAATATATATACATGCACACTAAATGATAATGCATACACTCAACAGTATATATCTAATATGTATATATACAGATAAATACACACAGATGCTGTAAAATCATTTTATATATATTTTACTGAAAATCATCGTTTATGAAGGATCACATAAAACCCTAGAATATCACAACCTCAAAAACAGTGTTAGACAATACACTAGCCATACAAGCTCACTTATTTCCAAAATATTCACTTATTCCATTTGGACAGTAGACTGGCCCCCGAGACACTAAGTCAACTGAGCTCCAACAGTCTGACTGCCAGTGTGATTGGCCCCGAGACACTAAGTCAACCGAGCTCCAGCAATCACACTCCCAAATCATTTCTCACATATCAAATATTCATATCCAATCAATTTACACAAATGGTTAGTAATATAGCCTAAATGCTATAAGTGCACCGGTACGTACTCGGTCCGTTCTATCGATATCCTTCATTAATAAATATAAAACATTCATTCACAATTAAATGATGCATGAATTTAATAAAATAACAATATAAACCATATATATACTGGAAATATACCAAAAGTAAACCAGGTATATTTCGAGTATATATACGTCAAATAAATCTAATCAAATTACAAATTAAGCTAGAAATATATTTAAAAATATTTTAAATATAATTTATTAATAAAACATGCATATAATTTAATATATACAAAAATAAACCAAAAATAAACTAAAAATATACTTAAATACAAATCACATTATTTGTGCATATTTTAATCAAAATAAAACATATATTTCTAAAATCATGCATCCTAAACACATATATATAAAATAGTAACTCACACTTAGTGCGCTCCACGAGATGGATCCGACGGGCCTGGTCCACTAGGCCTCGGTCTCGGCACAACTAAACCTACAAAAATAACAGACATCAGGATAAACCTAACAGAAAATCCTAGAAACTCGATCTAGAATATTATGACACAGAAACAGAATTAGGGTTCGACCGGACATCACGTTTACAAGAATTCTACCAAAAATTCTACAGAACCTCCCCTGTAAAATGGACATCTCTCTACTCAAAGAGTAGAGCCGGCCCAGGCACAACAACTCATCCACAACCCCTCGATCGGACTCTAAACTACAATCTACCGACCGGGGTCCACAATCACAAAATATTTATGAAAATACCAAAAATACCTTTATATCACAGAAATACATTTAATAAATAGAAATTATGTAATTAACCTTAAAACACAGTAAAAATCGATAAAAACTCATTTTATTAGTAAAATCGTATATTATATATATAATTGAAAATAATTCACGAAAAATAGTTTTTATTAGTTAAAAATACTAAATAATTTGTAGAAATCATTTTTATACTTAAATAACTATTAAAACCAATTAAATTACATTTTTAGCCATTTTGTGTAAAATTACCAAAATACCCCTATATATATAAATATACTAAAATTACTCCAAAAATTCACCATACTATAATATATATACATGCGTACTAAATGTCAATGCACACAGTCAAAAGTATATATAATAAATATATATACAAGCAAACACACACATATGCAATAAAATTCATTTTTATATATTTTTATTTAAAATCACTGTTTATGAAGGATCAAATAGAACCCTAGAAAATCGCAACCTCAAAACAGTGTTAGACAACACTCTAGCCATACAAGCTCACTTATTCCAAATATATTCACTTATTTCATTTGGACAGTAGACTGGCCCCGAGACACTAAGTCAACCGAGCTCTAGTAATCTGATTGTTAGTGTGATTGTCCCGAGACACTTGGTCAACCCGAGCTCCAGCAATCACACTCCCAAATCATATCTCATATCAGATATCAAATCGAATCAATATAATCAACATCCATAATTAGTTAGTATTATAGCCTAAATGCTATCAGCGTACCGATACGTACTCGGTCCTAGTGCTGCCCACTAGGTAGCACGTTCTATTGATATCCTTTATTAAAATATAAAATGTACATTCATAAAAATAAATGATGCATGAATTTAAATAAAATAGCAACATAAACCATATATATACTAGAAATATATCAAAAGTAAACCAGGTATATTTCGAGTATATATACGGCAAATAAATCGATTAAATTACAAAGTAAACTAGAAATATATTCAAAAACATTTTAAACATAAGTCATTAATAAAATATGCATATAGTTTAAAATATACCAACAATAAACAAAAAGTAAACCAAAAGTAAACTGAAAATAACTTGAGTACTAATTAAACCATTATGCATATTTAATCAAAATAAAACATAGATTTCTAAAATCATGCACCCTAAAGCATATATATATAAAATAGCAACTCACTATTTATTGCACCCCTCGAGATAGGTCCAATGGGTCTGGTCCACTAGGCCTCGGTCTTGATGCAACTAAACAAATAGATAATGACAAGAATCAGAATAAATTTAATAGAAGTTCTAAAGACTCGATCAGGATTACAGACACAGAATTAAATCAAAATTCGATCAGACATCACGTTTTATGAGAATTCTACCAAAAATTCGACAGAACCTCCCCTGTAAGTCAGACATCTCTCTACTCAAAGAGTAGAGTCGACCCTGCAAAGAAACACACTTCGAAAATAACACATAATTCTCAATCAAAATCCCTCGGTCGGACTCCAAACTACAAATCACCGATCGAGGTCCACAATTCACAGAATATTTATAAAATACCAAAAATACCCTTATATAATAAAAATACATTTTATCAGTAGAAATTATGTAATTAACCCTAAAACACAGTAAAAACCGATAAAACTCATTTTATTTGAAAAATCGTATATTATATATATAATTGAAAATAATTTACAAAAAAATAGTTTTAATTAGTTAAAAATACTAAATAATTTGCAGAAATAATTTTTATACCCTAAATAACTATTAAAACTGATTAATTACATTTTAGCCAATTTAGTGTAAAATTACCAAAATACCCATATATATATAAATATACTAAAATTAATCCAAAAATTCACCAAAAATAATATAATTACTCAAAATTAATTTTCTCAACATATATTTCAATAATATCAATAAATATACTTAATTAACCAATTAATTTCAATTAAACATATAATTAACCCCTATTTATCAAAATTACATAAAATAAATAAATTCAAAATAAATACATAAAAATTCACAAAAATTACAAATAAATTCCTATAATTCATTTCAACACCTATAATTACCATAAAACATAATTTCATAATTTAATTAATTAATTTTCGAAAATTATAAAATAATAATAAAATAATAAAAAATACCCAAAAATCAAAATAAATTCCAAAAATTCTACAAAAATTCTAGCATGAAGATTAAGCTACTAGGATCAAAGTTTGTGAAGGAAGTTTTCATGAATCAATCAAATTGAAGCTCAAAAAAATCAAGAACCCTATAGGCCGAAATTAAAAATTGAAACCTAGGCAAATCTAGATCATTTTAAGTGAAAAAAAACTTAGAATCACACTTAGCGGAGCTTAAGGAGAAGATAGAGACTGGCGGTGCCGAAAACGGTGGCCGAAATCGCTGTGATCGATGGTGAAGATGAGTTTTTGGCTTTCTGACCAAAACGAGCTCCTCCAACGTCGAAAACAACTGCTGCAGGTGGCGGGGAAGGCTGAGGACGAAGGTGGCACGCCGGGAGGCACAGTGACAGGAAGAAAATCACGTGATCAACGTCGAAAAGTGGATGGGAATGATCGGGGAAGAAGGAGAGGGAGGAGTGGCAAATTTCATAATTTTGGCAAACTTTATATTTTTGACAATATATTATGTATATATGTATATATATATACTCACACTATATATTATAATAATATAAACTCTCACACACATTAAATATACTCCACACACATATATTTTAATATATTTAATAATTTATACACTTAAAAAAATATTTAATTAATATTAAAACTAAATAATAAAAATTAGGGTAATTAATTAAACCCTAGTTTAATTTAAATAAATACACATATATACATTTTATTGTAGCACTTAAAATATATATTATATATATATATATATATATATATATATATATATATGAGTTTCATGCAAATTCATAAAATTAGTCAAAATAAGTAGTATTAAATTAACGTGTCCAATTTCCCTGAAATAAAATTCCAGGGGAAATTTTACGTAAAATACTTAAAATAATATAAAACAATTAAAATTAGTTTTAATTAAATAACAACCTCATAAAAATATCATAATTATATACAAAATTATTAACACTGCATATCCTAATGCAGTATAAAAATATTTAAAAACTCGAG